>CM068367.1:452688996-452866496 GCA_034769895.1 Magicicada septendecula
CACAAAATTTTATTATCTTAAAATGCCTCAAATGCCTTTTACAATGCTGTAAAATATTCACTGAAGTTGAACTGTTTATGTAAAATATTCCCTATACTATAATGGAAAATATACTCTAAAATTATAAAACAAATGATGGAGCTTTCCAAAAAAAGAGTATCTTTGCTTAAAAATAATAATAGTTAACAAACTATAGGCCTATTTAAACTAGCTCACATTTCACTAAAAGTCGTAACATTTTGCGGTTTATTAAATTTGAGGACTAGTCGAAAGCACGGCTTTGTATATTTCGGGCTAATACAGTCTGTACATATGTACATACAAGGTACAATCTTTAACTACAGAAATTATCACTACAAATAACAATGCTATTCACGTATGCAAGAAAATACTATTAAACTTGCGTGAGCTTATTTTTACTTAGTAAGTAGGCCTACGTATCCCGCAATCAGTTTCAAACTAGAATGTCGTGCCCATTGTTTATGTCAATATTATTAACATAATACTTATATTGTATATTAATATAAATATTATTATATAAAATATTATATTATATTAAATATTATTATAATATAAAAATATATTAATATAAATATTAACCCGAGAATTTATCTGTGACAAAATAGTAAGGCAGTGCTTTAATTTTTTTATAACTACAATAGTTTTCTCTTCCAAAAATCGTTTCATATTAATGGCTGTTACGAACTAACGGAATTCGGATTACACAGATTGGACTACAATAAATTTTAGTACCAAGTAAATTCTTCTCGACTTTACATACGTGTTTGTTACATTAAACAAGACATTCGAACTTTAAGATAACAGGTTAAGATAACATTTACTTTAGAACCATAAATGTGAGAAAGAGTGAAACTCAAGAATGGTAAATGTTTTGTGAAAGTCCATGGTTCGCAAGAATGGACTTAAGAATAGAATGAAATAAGAATCTACTAGAGGTCAGATGTTTGAAAAACGAATGATGTGTCAGATGTCAATAAATGTGCTACTAGGTCTATCAGATGTCAAGACGTCAAGAAAGATGTAAATTATGTGGACTGTGTATCCAGTGGCATTATGGAAAAGCAAAGGAAGCCGGAAAACTGTCAGTAGTTCACTCAAGATACTGAATGAATACTATTAAATATTTTGGTAAAGGAAGATTGGTAAAGGAAAAATCTCTTGACAAAATATTTAATATACTGAATATTTTTGTAAAAATTATTTTACCAAACAAATTGCAGAAAGACATTTCAGCGACGCTATGGTTATAATTTTCTGTCGAGTTATTCCTGTTATTATTTATTGTTATTTTAAATTTCTCTTTGTGTCAGATCTGTTAACAGTAACCTGCATATCATTTTTACGTGTTTACCACTATATCTTTCCGTTCTTAACTCTTCTTGTTGTAACACTAACTTGTTAAAATTATCAGTTTTTGAAGCAGTCTTCCATAAAATTGGAGAGAAAAAATCATAACATTCGCATATATTATTTTCCCTATGATCATGTAGGCCTATTTATACTTACGTATACGTGTGAATGCTGTGGACTAATTTTATTTCAATAGACAAAATTATATATTAAACAATAATTTAAAATACGACTAAGTGAATTAAAAAAACAGCGAATTGCTAAAAGAATATCAAAAGTAACGGAACAATAGCATAAAGAAAATGAATTAATAATTACATTTCACTTCAAGTTATTTAAGAGCAACTGTTTTTTGTGATACTTGTTTAACGAGTACAAATAATTTAAACTGTATTGGTCTTCTACGCAAACAAATGCACACATATAGTAATAAATAACAAACAATTACGATAGTCTGGCTTTAATTGCAGCATGCATGCTACTATCGAACTACTGAACCATATTAAATTTAAACCGTTGATTTATAATCGTTAGTGGGCACCCCATACCATTTGATAGTTTTAACATTTTTTCAAAAGCGCGAATCTTTTTCAGTTAACTTCTGTGTGCAATTTCCTTCTTCTGACGTCACAACTTCCCTGCAGTAGTCCTTCTCGTTTGATGTTTGTGTTCTGCTTCTGCCACTTAAAATTTGGCTTATTTCTGTCCGACAATAGTTTTCCCCGTGCGGGTTACTTTACTGTCCAGTTCTGGTTCAGCTATTCTGTCACAACTGCTTTGATTGATTCTCTCACTAGTCCCGTGTTATGTAAACAGCAGAAGGGACCAACGCTCTCATCATGTGTAACAAATTCTCTATCCTGCTGCGTCTTTAGGAGTATTATTCTGGATACAACAGAAATACCTAAGCAGCAGGCGACCTTGTAGAGTGTTCTAGAAGGCAATTAAATTATTTCAAGAGGTCGTTCTAAAGCTAAAACTAAGATAACATTTCGTATTAGTCTAGCTCCGGATATGCTTGGTTTTGAATTACGGCCAGGCAGAAGTTTAGGCCATGTTTCTGCTCCCAAAGTAAAATTGTACAATACAAAAATTCGTGGAACACAAATTATGGAGTAAATCAGTGGTACACTTGTTTAACCTGAAATATACAAAAAAGTGTCTCAGAGCTGTGACTTTGCTGTTTTAAGAAATTGGTTAAAAAGTACAAAATTTGGAGTCAAAAAACAAAAAAACAGAAGGCGATCCACATACTGCTTTTGACATACGTATATTTTCAATGACATTAAATTTTCAGCAAAGACGTTCAGTCAATATTTGTGGTGTGGGATGGTAGGTAACTGCTTATTGGCCCTTCATATTAGAACATCATATTACGGGGCAAAAATACCTAGAATGTTTACAGAACGAATTTTCCTATAGGACAAGAAGCTCCACTGCCGAAACTAATCAACATGTATTTTCAAGGTGATGGAGCTCCTGCACGTTTTACTCATCGTATGAGGTAATTTTTAAGTGAACATTCTGCTAGAAAAAATGATTGTGGTGGTCCTGTTAAGCGGCCATCAAGGTCCCCAGACCTGATTCCGTTAGCTAATCGATTACGACTCTGGTTGAAAAGTTGATGTTTACTAAAAAAATTACATACATATAAAAAATGTATACTTTAAAAATATATATATGTCTTGGGGCGAACAACACAAGATCTCCGGAAAGGAAGAATGCATTTATTTTAACGGTAGAATTTTCGAACGTTCATTAAAAACTAATGGACTTCGTTTATTTTGTTTTATTTCAAACAATATATTAAAGTTAATTCAATGTATTTTTACTTACTTCAATCATTTTCATTTTGTTTGATGTAGACTCATAATATTTTCTACCACATTTTGTTTTAAATTAAATTCAAAAGTTTTATTATTATTTTATTATTAATTCCAGGTCAAAAAGTTCCTACGACGTTGTCCGATCCCCAACCTCCATTGTTGTCTGTCTTTGTAGTTTTCATCGTTTACCTCTATCGCTCATTGATTTTCTTATGCCCTCTATCCATGTTTTCTTGGGTCTTCTTTTCTTTCTGTGCTCTCTAGGTATCCATCTCATTGTTTTCTTTGGTAGTCGGTCTTGTCCCATTTTTTGCTCGTATCCGTACCAGATTAGATGCTCCTCTTCAATGCAGTCGATGATTGTCTTTTGTACGCCCACTTCTTCTTTGATCGTTTCATTTCGTATTCGCTCTAGCATTGAAGTTGTAGCAGCTCGTCTCAAAGCATCCATTTCAGTAGCTTCTAACTTTTTTGTCATATACTCTTTTCTTCCTTTCTTTTCCAATTTCTGTGCTCCATAGAATTCCATTCAATGATCTAATTATTTGTTTTGGTTTGTTTATTCTTGATTTTGTTTCAGCAGCACCTGTTCCTTCTTCATTCTAAACGTTATTCCTAAGTATTTGTAGCTGTTGCATTTTTTTATACTTTCGTTGTTTTCTAAGATTAAATCTGTTTTTTCTTTTGCGACACACAGATACTGAGATTTTTCTATGTTCATCAGTTATCCCTATTTTCATAATTTTTAAATTTGTATTTATTTTTACTTCACATCGAATTTTCTCTTAATTAAATTTTCCATAAATTCTGTTAAAAATTTATCTTTTCTTGTTGGCAGTTTAACAAAGTTAGTGTACGTAAAACCTAAAAATTTTGTTTTCCGATTTCTATTTCTTGCAATTCCAGCATTTTCTTAAAAACTAAACTGACACAGCTGTGGATCCAGTTTTTTGTATACCCCAGGATAAACAACATATGGAAGTATTAATTTTGTGGAAGTTTCTTAAGGTATTACGTATTTTATCCTCAAAACAGAAATGTGGGCGGCATATTGGTCAGGTTGTAACCCTAGAATAAATCATTTTTGGGCCATTTGTTAATGTCTATTTGTATTTTTAGCTGTAGGAAAACCTCCCGAAATACTGTCCTTTCCTCTGGAATACTTTGTATATGCCGTGCATCGAATAATCGATTCAGTTAGTTAAGGTCGAAGAACCCAAGCGATAAGACGGTTAATATTGTGTACCGAACACTGCAATTTGGTGACACTTATTATTGTTTGTAATAATATGTACTGGACACTTGTATTAACAGATTTACTATAATACGCTTGTTGTTGTTTTAGAGAGCTGTAAATAAATGGTGAGTGTCGATCTATCGACCTCTCTGATGTTCAATAATTTTGTAAAGTATAAATTCTTCGTCGACGACAATTTCTAGTTCTTCTTCTGTTACTTTCATTGCGTTTACTTTTCCATTCACTAACATTCTCTTGACTTCCTGTTCTGTGTCTTCTGGTATTGTTTTCTGCGCAAGTTGGTATTGATTTCAGCACTATTGCTAGGTTCAGAGTCCACTACTGCTAGGTTAGGTCTGAACTTCCGTATTCCATCAGCACCACTCGGAAACGTCTCCTGCAATCTTTTAATTAATATCTACTTTTTCTAGACATAGAACACAAACATAAAGTATACTCTAAGTATTATGTCCGTTCTTTACTTTCCACAGCTAAAGATTCCACGATCCCATTTTCAAAAATCAATTTCCTTTTGGACAATTTTGATACCTCAATCTTTAGTGTTGGAATTCAAGTCGTCAGAAATAACAATAAAGCACACATTTGTTTAATCATTGCAATCAAACTTACATTTAGCTCATCAATTCTTTTCAAACGCAATTATTTAATAAACGTTATTGACTATTTAAATATGATATATTATAACAATGAGAGGAATGTGATGTTTTGTCGGGTGTTACACTCCGCGCACTTATACTTACTAATTGCCTGTTTCTCTTCGACAATGTAGTCCTGCTAACACAACTTATGCTAATATGTATGTGTGTGGGCGCCACTTGGATATTTAGTCCAAGAAATTAATTATTATTTTAAATTGATTTTTAAATTATTAAATTAGTTATAAAAAATGTAAAGAAGACAATTTTAGTTGCAAATAACATATGTTTAATGACTTTTCTTTCATAAAAATCGTCTGAAGGACTAACAGTAAGATTATGTAAAGTTGCAGAGTTACAAAAATTATTGACAAGATTTTATTAAGTATCGGCTAATAAAAATTTTATTATTTCTTTTATGAATTTGCGTTGTTTAAGACCTGAAGATGTCAGTAATGACGAAAAGCTTAGTCGAACAATAAAAAATTATAGCAGTTAGCAAAGTCATAAAAGAAATAGTAAGGATGGCTGCTAATTTAAACAATACGAAGAAAAAAATTTTATTGCTCAGTTGAATTGCATGAATTTTTTAATCTTTGAAAAAACTTTATACTCAGGACGTGACTCCTTTGAACTATCAAGACAAATCAGTGGGATGCTTTACAAAATTTGTGTGAATTGAAGGTGTTTGACATATGTAGTACAATTGTGTGACAAAGATACCAGGTAAAAGGATTTTAATTTTGGACAACTCACGTTCCGGTGGGTAAGTATTTCCTTCACTGGACGCTGTTCTTGGGGACGACTCCAATCTTGCGCCTCTTCGTATTTATGTCTCCTCACTCACTTATAACTATTTAAAAGTCAAATTACGATTTGAAAACTGCGCACAATTTAAATAAAAATCGTACTGTTTCTATGCTTTAAATCGTTGCCGGCGAAAAAACAGCTGATGACTTTCATGCAAACCATACATCGTAAAATACATATCCTTACCTTGTAGTGTTTATACAAAATTCAAGTTTTCTTATTAATAAAATGTTATTAAGTTCCTCGGCTCTTACTATAACATTAACACATAATATAATTAGCTTTACATAACAAAACAAACAAATATTAAAGCACATAACATATAAATAATTTTCTGTAGGTTGAATCCGTGACCTCGCTACACTGCCGTCTCAGCGCTAGTTACAAACTCGATGTAGGCTTGCGTCAGTGATTTGTTTGGGATTTTGTCAAAGTCTGTTTATGTCGCTAATACCAGCAAAATTTGATTTTTCTCTATTAAAATCGGTCCTTTTCAGGGCCGCTGGATATTTGGCTGTGTACGTTCTATTAGAATTGGCGTGCTGTTGCTCTATTCAACATGCACGTTAGCGATTTAGCGATATACTCCTTTTTAGGTTAAGTAAGTCTTTCTTCTGGTACGGGGAAAAGTTTTGAGTTTCTCAGGTTGTATTCCTCTTCTTCGAGTTCGCCTTGGATTAGATGTTCGGATTCGTATGTGAAGTGTCTCTCGTGGTTTCAAAGCATAAAGTCCTCTTGTGTCGATTTTGGTCTCGCTTATATACTCTTTGTAAGGTGCATTGTTTTAATTTTTATTCATGACTTCCGGTATTTTTGAGTAACATTTTCTTCTGGAACGTTCGAGAATATGCAAATAGAACATCATGGAACAAATTCGACTTCCGTAGAAGCTTTAGAACAAAAACTTCTTGTTCTTCATACTAATGGATATTACTGAAATTATTCTGGTATTTGTCAAACAATTTTACAGAACTACTTACAATCTGCATGTCATTATTATTTTTAGATTCCCTGCTTTCAACTGATTAAAATGATACCATTCATGATTGGTTTTAAATAAATTAAATCTAATAAATTAACATAAAATACATATCCTTACCTTGTAGTGTTTATACAAAATTCAAGTTTTCTTATTAATAAAATGTTATTAAGTTCCTCGGCTCTTACTATAACATTAACACATAATATAATTAGCTTTACATAACAAAACAAACAAATATTAAAGCACATAACATATAAATAATTTCACTTTTCTGTAGGCATAACATATGGCCTAGTTTCTTGTCACTGTTATTTATAGTAATTTGTCTTTTCTGGTATTATTTCTGGGAATTTTTGGCTATTCACTTAGAGTTTGTTATATTGTTTATCTTTGGGAATACCTGGTTTTTCCTAATACATTTTAATTTTATTGTAATCTCAATTAGCATCTCACTGTCTTTGTACAGATGAGCTATTTCATGTGTGTGACAAATTTCACTTTTATATTTAAAAATTCTCTATGAATTAAGCTTGTCTTCAATTGAGCAAGTATGTTTCCATTGTACATTATAGAATTATATCTTTTTTCTATATTCCTTCTAATATTAAATAATTAATTTGTCAAATATGACTAATTTTTTGACTGTTTTTTGATCTCAGCCTAGTATTGTCTATGTAACTAGTTTCATAACTTGACTGTTAAAGTATTTTAGGTGGTCATATTTATAGGTATAGTTACTTTATATAGTGGTTCAACTTTAAAATACAAGTTTGTTGCATTTTGATAACTTTAAAGTCATAACTTTTACAATTTTACATGTTCACTACATGTTTTCAGTTTAACACTGTTTCTGATTATTTTCATTGACTTCTAATCAATTTACAACTTTCTCTATTTGTAGTATTTTGTTTGTCTTTGTCTAATTGACATTTACATCTAGTTTTTTCTTAGTTTCATAATAATTAATTTTCACATACATCTGAGTGATTGGTCTCAACTCTAAACATTGATTTTCTGTTATAAAATTACATATTTTTTATTTTAATTTACATCCTTTTTAATGATGTGTTTAAATCATTTGATACATCTATTTTATATATATTATAAAGTATAATAATAGATCTTGTCTATTATTTCACAATAAATTGGTTTTTATGCTCTATTCAGAGTTACATTTCTAACATTTCATGACCTCATTTTCGTCATTTCTGAGATTATTTGTTTCTCTTATTATACAATATCAGTTTTATTCTATTTTTCACTTAAACAATATATGGGGTTTGAGTCTTGGTCAAAGTCTTCGTCGTTTTTACATATTATTGATAATAACTATTGGACAATATTACTAAATTTTTTGGATTACTTGGGTTCGATACTGTTCATTTCACCTTCCTCTTATGATAATTTACTTTTGCACTTATTTTCTTTATGGAACTTTTGTGACGTTACATATATGTATGTATTTGTAAAGACGATGGGCATGTGTAATTACGACAATTGTGTGTATCGTGTTCTGAGTGAATTTTGGAAAGCCAGAGACACAAACTTTAATAGGCATCAATACATAAAATTCAGAAACAGTATATTATGAAATGAAATTTGGGAAACGAAAAAACTATTCAACATGTAAAAATAAACATAAGCCTAGAGAACGTCAATAACAAAAAAAAACATCAATAGCCACAACCCAAGAGACAGCTGAATAAATAACAGCTGTTGGTAACAGGCAATAAATTATTCAAACAGAAACATTCAATGTCCAAATAAAATAATAAACCTATTTTACAGGAATAGGTTGATGAATAATTGAGAAATAAAAAAATATAAAAGCTCTAGGTAATGCCAAGTTTCGGCAGAAATGCTAAAATTGAAAATTGTTAACTATTACACAAAATATTTCTTTTTTTGAAGTTCAAAATAAAACATGTTTTCTAATGTTTTGAAACGTTATTTTTTATTTCAAGACAGCCATCAAGAGACCATGACCCGTTGAAAGAAACACGTGCACCTAGGTTAGGTTAGGTCTGTGAACTAGTGCCCTGGACAAGATTTGTCAACTGAAAGTATTGGACAATGTTTAGAGCCGCTTTCCCTCTTCAGCAATAAATAGTTCCAAATTTCAACGATCTTGGTAGTGGCTGGAGGCGCGTACGAGTGCGTGCTTGAGAGAGAGAGAGAGAGGTTTTCATTATAATTATTTATTAATTTTTTGTTGCATTTTATAGTCTAGATTGTTAATATCCATTCTGTTCCCGTCTACAGGAAAGTGTAGTCCGAGTTTTGCACACGGTTTTAATAGTTGTAAATGAAAGTAATTATCTTTTAGTATAGTTACAGGTATAAGAAACTTGGAGGTTACACTTTAACAAGACATTTCCGCTAGCGCGGGCATCTACTAAGACAAATGAATTAAGTAGCAGCAGAAATATGTAGAACGTTTCCCCACCGTTCTGTAATGGAGGTACATAAATTTTTGTTAAACATGTATTGACTGCATTATTACTAATACTACGCCAATGTCACAAAAAAATCAGACACGCACACCTGAGCGCCGCTGAAAGAAACGAAAAAAAAACTGCTGGAAGCACTTAGCCATCTAGATGACATTCCATTGATCTCATGTATACTATCCGTGGCACTCTTTATTAGCACTCAGTATTTGTGTGTGTGTGTGTGTGTGTGTGTTAGGCCTATTATTGTTTGGTGGCGACTCTATCACCCATTTTTGTTGGATTACTACAGAAGCATGGGGAAACAGTGAACAACGCATACTAAATTATCGAACGTGCTAAAAATTGTTGGATTCAGTGTACGGATGTTAAATCAATTTTGTGATTGCTGCTACGTATTTGGTGTCGACTTGTTTTCCCGTTGAATGGAAGATAGCCGCAATCCACACTCAACCGCGTAAATATGTATACACGATTATATACGCTAGCTGGTAACTCCACTTAAACACACGCACGCACGATTTCTAGTTTAGATGTTTTTCACATTACTTTATAACTTAATATAGCACAGTTGTGCCAAATTTCTGTTCATTTGTACTAGCAATTTAAGAAAGTTATTGTACGCCAAACTTAAAAAATTGTGTTTTGAACTACAATTTTTTATAGTTTTCAGCAAATTTCTTGCAAAATATTGACGATACAGCACTGGGACGGTTTATTTGAATAATTCAGGTAAAACAACATACGGAACTACTAATTATTCTCCAGGAAATTTCATATCGCATTATTGTCCTTCAGAACAGGAAAATGAATTAAATTTTTACCTGCCCATAACTGACGAACTAAGCACTTCCACATCTACATTTATATAATAATTTTTTCTTATTTTTAGCTCTAAAATTATCTCCTGAAATATTATCCTCTTTTCCCGGAACACTCTGTAAATGTGATAACGCTTTTAAGTCAGTATGAAAGTACATTATCGTACAGAAAGGTGTCTGTATCTATTTCATTTTCATTAAGTGTGTTAGTTCGCTTCCCAACAATCTACCAGATAACAATTTGTATACGAATTATTGTTCCCAACAATATCTCGTAGATAACTGTACTATGCCTCCAAAACTAATCTATAGGCCTATATGCCTACTGTATGTCCGCTTTCGTACGCAGAAAGCCTCTAAAAAGTATGTTATCAGATTCTCGTATGTGTAAAATGTATCCTCACTGAGGAGAGGTTAAAAACGATCAACAATTATGTTTAACTTGTGAGTTTTACTTTCAAATTACGAGTATTATTCCTTTAAAATAAATTGTAAACATGGTGTACAATGCTGCCTACTTAGTGGTAATGCACACAAACCCAATCAAGTGAATGAGATTTTTGAAACCGTACCTTCTCCGTTGTAACTAGATGTAGGCTACCTTATTACTTTTTTTTTGCGAATACAAAATTTACACACACTCACACCCAAAGTATTTTTGTTAACTTATTCTAACAAAATGGTATAGGCATAGCACAATTAACACAGTTTAGTATATTATTAACATTATTAAATATGTGTTGGTAAACATTTATTCTCAAAAATTTTAATCGACTTCTGCATAATTCGCTTTATTACGATGTAAAATGTTTCGTTTTATTGCAATATTGAAAGCACAAGGAATACTAACAACATCACATAAGGTACCGGTATCTATTTTTTGTAAATCGTGATTCTGTGGTTCTAACGATATTACAATTTACTAAAACGTCTATTTGTTTATGATACTGTTGTTTCCGTAAGGTTACAGCACCTAACATTTACACCTACCATTTATACGTCAGTACCAAATGGACTTTACACTATCCTGTAAATGGGTTGTTACACTATCCTGTCCCCTTAATTACCAATCTGCTACTGAAGTGAAGGTCCTACGTCAGACAACAGGCGTATTACAGATGCCACTGTCGTAAATAATTCAAAATTTCTAGAGAAATTCTCAAGCACGCTCGATTATTGATCAGTTTCCAGCGTGTTTTGTTTATTGATAACAAAAAAACTGACTCCTTTCAGAACCATACTGAATTACATCGCAGGCCATAAATATACATTTTATATAAAATTAAATTTACTTTGCTCATTTCTTTGTCTCCCTATATTAGAGTACAAATGTTGTTATTGGAAAATTTATCATGATGTAATGAAAACGATTTAATGACAATCTCAGGACTACAAAGCGATTGCAATACGATTTTGACGAATGCAGGTTGAGCCAAATATGATATCAGGAAAGTTATTTCTTCTCAAGCGGTGAATCAGAAATACCTGGTTTATGTCCGACTCATGTGTACAACCTACACATGGTAGTAGTTTGTGTTTTACTAATATTTGTACAAAGTATACGATTAGTTAAAAAATAAATAAACTTAAAACAGGATCAACCCATTTTTAGTCGTGGTTTCAGCGCAAACAACTTATAATCGGCAATTGTACATTTTAATTACGTGTAAATTGTTTCCTGTTACCACTGCTTATAATTGCCCAATATGGAGAGTGTGTGTTACTTCTACTTTAGACTTAATTTTTTTATGTGAAAAAGTGAGCAATTCGCAGTGCATTAGAGTGTTGGATGCGCGTGACAGGAGGGAGGGAGGGAGAGAGAGTTGTAATGCACTAATGTACGTACGGATGTCAGCGTGATGAAGACTTATTGTCCCATTGTATGAAACATGGCATACTGTAGCCTAATGGTTAGCACTTATTATTATGTTGCACGTTTGATTCTGAGCAAAAATATTACCTCGACTTTCGATCTGTAATTCGATCGGTAAAAAATATTACGACTGTAATTAAAAACAAATTTACTACACACCGTACGAAATAATTAAAACGATTTATATCTGTAGAAAGAGAAACGGCATAAAGTACGCTAAGGAAATCATAGTAAAACACTTATTATGGAAATGGGGTTTGAAATGAGAGGTTGCAGGTGACGCAGGTCGCGGGATGCGTACGTGATGAGAATTACCCAGCGGAAACAATTTCCACAGATACGAATACGTGGCACAGAAAAAAAGAAAACAATGTAAACATGATAAATTACTGCTTCTTTTATCATTTGGTACGACATTTTACTCACTCGCAAACGCAAACGTTTCATTTGATTGAACATCGTTAGTGTGGAATTTATTTAACTCGTTTCCGAATTACGGGAGTTACAAAGCTTAATACGGTACTTTCCAGTTTTTACATGTCTCGTTGGAAATCCGTGTTTAGGTCATTTAAGTAAACCTAATTTGAAAATGCGACACACACACACACACACAACACACACACACAGAAATATGAAATCTACACTTATGTGCGTCTATGAGCTTTTCAAGCACGTTAATGAGAGTATCATAGAATAGGTATTTCTGTTTGATTGTGAATTAATTACGAGTGTATTAAATCTCGTATTTAATACTTGCAGATTCAAAATTGCACTATTCTTTCTTTCATTAATGAGTAAATTTATAGGCCTATATCTAAATTTTAAATATCATGGAAATAACTATTAAACATGGAAACAGTTAAACGGATACGTAACTAAAATAGGACACATGATATCCGATATAAAATACATCAAATACAATTGAAGTGGGCAGAAAGTTTCGTTAAGTGGAAGAGTGCAAGAAGCAGCACGACCGACTTGGTTTTGTGTACCTACTAGTGGACTGGACAACATTCGTGGATTGAAAGTACTGGAGAATGTCTCGAGACACATTCGTTCATCAGCCATCGGTACTTTAAGTTTTCAACAATGTTAATAGCGACTATGGCTTGCGTGTGTGTGGGGACAAGACGCACGCAGTAGTATATAATTTGATTGCTAGTTTCTTCTTTCTCTTTGTTGCATTCATTGTTTAGATTGTCGATAACCATTCTGCTCTCGCCTACAGGAAAGTGGAGTGTGATTTTCCTACACAATTTTAACAGTTTGAAAACGGAAGTAATTGTCTTTTAATATAGCAGTTATATTAGCGTAAAACAACTATAATAAATTGTAAAGTCACTTTGAGAAAACGTCAGCTAGTTACAAAAATTTTAATATTGAAATGTATACTTTAAACAGTCACTTTATTCCAGATAATATCGTTTTTACTAAAACGCGAATAAGAGGCACATGGAAGACCAATAAGTTTCAGGAGTTGTATATCTTAAATAAATGAGAGCAGACAAAACTGAACAAAGATTTTCCACAATGATTTACCTATTTCATCGCTCTGTGAAAAGAATAAATGTCAATTACAACAAGTAGGAAGCGCAAGGATTACAAACATATTAAGCGGTAGACGAAGTCATCTACTTCACTTTTATTGTCTGGATGTTTATGTAGAGAGAAATGGAAATGAGTTGATGGGAATGTATAGCTGAACGGATTGGAAGTGCGATCGGAACATGACTTCTCCATCAACAAGAGAACCGCCCGTTGGACACCACCCCTCAACTCAACCCCTGACAAAATCGATTCCTTACGTCTACTGTAGATTATGAATACATATAAAATACGAACGATGCAATCCCTAACTTCCTTAAAAACGAAGATCAACGTAAGCCGTCACTCCTAACAAATCTCTTTACCAAAACGTTGTATAACGCATACCAAACGGGTAATCCTTTATGTGCCTCTATAAACACATTTCTTATGTTTCATCGTAGTATTCCTAGTTTAAATTACTAATTGATACGTATGTGTCGTCTTTATATACACAGCGTTTCTTCTTAGTTAATTTTGTTTTTATTCTTTACTATGTAGCTACACACAAAATAATTAATTAATATGCGGTTAGTCCAACAGCAACGTGTTTGCAATAGGATGTAAACTATATGTCGAATACGTTAAGCAGAAGTCGGGCGACCAGGACGTTAAACACCGCTCAAGAATACAATGCACTTCACAGTTAAAATTAAAATTTTTCAAATTAAGGAGGTATCATACAAAATAGTAAGTCATGTATTAAATATTAAAATATACAGTTAGTTTTTCTGAATTGCATTAAAACTTTTTTACTTAGTTTCACAGAATATATACTGTTCCCTTCACACACACACACACACACACACACACACACACACACACACACACACACACACACACACACACACACACACACACACACACACACACACACACACACACACACACACAATTGTAACTAACTAATGCGCTAGCATTCTTCATTCTACACAGTAGTAATTTAAAGTTAAAGTATATAATAAAACGTCATTTCATTTTCATACACTTGGGATAAAGTTTTCATACATGTGACAATACTTCGGTCTTCAGAAAAATGTCATGCACGAAACCAGAACCAAGCGAAAAAAATAAAGTGTTACTTCTGTTTTAATAATATTATTGAATAATTCCATTAAGTCCTCATGTAGTTCAAGTGCTAGAAATTGATGCTAAAAATACCCAACATTTCAAATAAAACAGTCTTTAAATGTGCTTGTACGGGTGTTTAATGTACAAGATGTGCTTTGTTTTTAAAATGCTAAAATTCGAATTCGTTTTCAGTCGGGAATACATGGCGATGTATGTATTTTCTCTGGGCTTATATTGAAAATATTTATCTTGCGCGCGGACTGTTTTATGTTTTATGGTATTGATTATATAATGTACAGCAGTGGTGTACATCAATGGAAACAAATAATTTATAGAGTATTGCAGTCAATATCTGCGACGGGGAAGGGTAATTTTATCAGTACAATACCGGGCTTCTATTCATGACCTGCGTTATAAACGTTGGTTGCCACTGACAACGCATACCATAGCTCGTTTTCAACTAAAAAACGCGCCGGAAAAGAAATATCAATTTTGATTAAAAAATTCCACTGTTGGGGTTCTATATTTCAGTATAGGTAAGACAGTATGCGCTCTTCACCGCCGTGTACCTCACATCGGCCTCACCTTTCATTCGTATATATACAACTATATGTATACACAATTTTCAGAAATGCTTACCTATGTCCCTTCGTATTAGTTTATTTAATAAAATCTACACACAGACACACACACACACATACACACACACACACATACACACACACACAGACGTAGGCGCGCGTAATTAAAAATATCTTCAACTTAACGACACGTGAAACGTGTGTATTATGCTATCAGTTATTTGCTGATTTTCTGGTCGAGGAAAAGTATTGGTAATGCCATTGTGTACTACCTAAGCAGGTGGAAAATAATTAAAGTGTAATTGTTCTAATTGTTCACGTTGCAGTAATAAGCCGAGTATCAGATCTATGAAGGAGAGACTCAGAAGCCTATTATCTTTACGATTATAGAGCCATAATTGCGATGAAAAAACACAAAATTTTAAAGAATATTATGTATGCTTCATAAACGATTGTGGATGCGCCAAAGTGATGAGACCAACAACATCAAAGCCGCGCTTGTATGACTTCCAGCAACATATTTCATGAGTTTTAGAAACAGATAATTATGCCCCTAAACTGTAGGCTAGATTATTTCCTGTTAATCAATTCCTGGATCCATTGTTGCCTGCATCCATTGTGAAAATTATTCTACGGTCCCACTCGGTTCGCTAAATAGTACTCTTAATGATTTTATTTTAGCCACTGGCAAACTCCTTGAACCATTAATTTTGCGGAAATATGTGTCGTAAACCTTTACATCGTTTACGTATTTTGCAAGAAGATATTATCGCTTAGTTATACAGGCCAAATTGCTTAAAGAGAGTAAACATTTAATTTAGTTAAATAAAAATACATCTAAATACTATGTGGAATAAAAGTATTCTTAACAAGGCTGCTGTTAACATGAATCTGTATTTCTCTAAACCCACTTTTCTTAAATTCTATATATACAAAATAAAATGGGCATAAGCTGTTTAATTTTTTGTGTACATAAAATGTTATAAATGTTTCTGGTATCGCACTGGACCAACGGAGCTTTGTATGTGTTTTTCATCAAAATGATGACTACTGGTTACAGCGTCTGCCCGTGTGCTGGGCCCCGCATTGCAAGTCTCTGACCCGCCATTCATTCTCCACTTTAAAGCTGGAATGTTTGCTTCTACCATTCCACAGACTACATACTACAAAACTACTAATTTTTAATTTTATACGTACAGAACTAGACTTACTTTCTAATAGACTAATTTTGATATATTTTCGCAAAATTGATTATAATAAAGTTTAAATATTCGGAACAATATCCGTACCCGCACTACATTTTCGATGTTTTTAATACCCGATTATATCGATATACTACGATGTGAAGAAGAGTGTACTAATTGCAAATTATTCTCTTTCTTATTATAAAGCGAAAATACGTGTTGTTTTCGTTTGTGAAGTTACGAAATAATGATTTTTGGTTTTAGCTTACTGTATAAAGAAATAGAAGCCATGTTTGGGAAAAATATGACATTTAATGTGTCCACACAATGCTTGAGAGAGAGAGAGAGAGAAATTAAAAATAAAGAATATAAAGTATTTTTAACAAAAAAATCGAAAGAAAAAAGTGAAAAATACAATTATTTCTGAACGGCAAGATTAAAAAAAAAACGTGTTAGTAAATGAAAAAAAGATTTGTTATTCGTTAGGTGGTCAATATTCTTTTATGTTATTCAGCAAAATTTCAAAAACTTTACTGGAAGCAAATTTTGTGCGATACACAAAACAAATGCGGACATTTATAGTATCCTCCCGTCTTCCTTGGAGTTGGTTGCTTTTCCAGTGATCTGCACAAAACCCGAGTATTAGTGAAAAAACGAGTAAGTTATTAGTGGAAAACGAGTTCGCCATAAAAAGGGAGACATGTATAGTAAATAGGCAAGGACCACCCCGCCTTACTTCGAGTCGGTTGCTTTTCCTGTGATGTGCACAAAACCCGAGTATTAGTAAAAAAACCAGTATTAGTGGAAAACGAGTTCTGCCATAAAACGGGAGACATATACATAATAGGCAAAGTAATAGGTCTTACTTAGAGTTTTTTTTTTTTTTTTTTTTTACGTGGCTTTCATAAAAAGCGAGTATTATTTTAAAGGCATATTGGTTTCCATGTGTAATTTTAATTTGCATGTTAACCTAACAACTCCAACTTTTAGAGTCACAGGGACACATCGGTGTTATTGCTAAAATATTTTTCGAAAAAATTATGACAATGGTACACGATTGCAGTCGCCAACAAACTATTTTGTAACATCCGAAAATAAATTCTCACAATTTCTATTATCCAACTAAAATTATATGCAATATCCACTACATATCGATGCCAAAAATCGCATAATCGAAATATCGAAAATTAATGCGGGTACGGTTACTGAGAAAGTACCAAATATTCATTAAAGTATGTGACATAAAGTCTTGAAATAGGTTTGTGTGGAACAAATCGGTTTGTACAAACTACGGACTTGTTACTCTAATATATATTAGTAAAACGTTACCCAACTGATGCTGTTATCGTATTAATATAATAATCGTATCGTATTCATCGTAATAGTACAAAGTTATCTGATTACAGCAATTATATACTAGCCACTTCCGGTAGGAAATCATTTGCTGAAATCAAAAACTCATAAACAGTTTTTTAAATATCCTTTCTGTTAAATGTTAATGTTAAATAATTTTCCATGGTAGAAGGTTAAAAACATGGTTAAAAACAACTTACATCGGATAATTCAGGAAACCAAAGTTTTCATCATAATTATAGAGTTTTCCGATTAAAGAAACTGAATACTGTGACACTGGAGAAGGATTCAATTTAAATGATACGGTTAACTTTCGTAAATGGACAGTACAATGTAGGGTAACACGTGACTAGAATAATAGACGTAACCAAACACACACACACACACACACACACACACACACAAACACACTCGAAGTGTATGGTAATGTGTTTCGATTTCAACTATTGCAAACACAGCTACGGGCTGTAACACTTACAGATCCAACTTATGAGTGTAAGTTAAGTTATATACTCATGTGTGTATACATGCGCGCGCGTGTGTTTAAGTTTAAACTCAAAATTCACATATAACTGTAATGCTTTTGTCAACCGTGCAAGGAGACACAACAGGTTCATTTATGCTTATTATAGTCTTCAGACATAATGTTCCTTGTTAACGACTGATAAACGTTTTACACATTTTAGTAATGGACGCCGTGCAATAATTGCACACTGCGTAAGACAAATCGCGATAAGTCATGTACCCGTATTAACCCATTCATGCAAACAGACCCATTTATTGACGCAGTAAACCCGAAACGTGCTCCAACCGGCTGTAGTCTTCTTTTAAAAGTGTTTTCACGTACTGCACTCGAATCTCGAGAGAAATTTCTGTCTTAGGAAATCACTTTGGTCGATATGACAGTTGTATATAAGCTCTCCCGGGGGTAGGTTCTAATGCTTGATCCCTTCTGTCCGTCCGTCTATCTGTGCGTTTAATAAGCAGCTTATCACTGTGGAAACCAACTGGCCCACTTCATCAATAACTCCCTCACGCAGCCGAGCCTCTTGATACCAATTTGATTTCAACAATAATCCTGTTTCTCATTCTTCGATAACAACTTATCATTGTCACTCTATACTCGTCGCGTTGAAGTGTCTGTCACTTGTGTCACTATTTATATTTTATTTTTACCTTTCCAATATTTAGAGTTTGTTGTCAACCAAAATTTCAGTGTGCATTGGTGTTTATTTTTTTTTAAGTAAGCTAATCTAAATTGTGTACATGCTGTGAAAGTTGTAATTTCAACACAGCAAAGGAATGAAATTAGCTAACGTATCATCCTCCCCAAACGAACTGATGCCAGTGAAGCTATGCGAAATACATAGTACTTAAGCGAACTTTTCAATACTTTATAGTCGCATTCTGTACAGTGCACTACATAAGTATCTACAAATCTGTAGAGTCTACAAGTGTATCAAGCATCTGTAAATCTACATAAGTGTAAGTGTACATATGACTGCATATGATAAGTTCTCTACGCATGACTGTAGGCGATACAAGACCTCAGCTAAGGAAACTGATGCTTTCCACGACGAAGGTCCATATAGCTTCCTCGCTCAGGACGACGACAGACGGACTCAAAGCAACTGTTATCAGTAGTAATTAATTTTTATCACGCATCAATGTTACGTTGTTGACATTTGTCTGCACATGAATGGGTCGGTTCCATTGTGCCGCGCAATTATGAACACATTACTACATCAAAAGTCTCCCGAATGTTACCCTTGTGGCCGAGCTAGCTGTCACTCAAAATTCCCCTAACTCCAATACATCTATTTCACTCCAACAAAACATGGTAAATTTGCACGTATATTTGTATAAATAAATAAGCAGCGTTAGTAAAAATAAGACCAACCATATAAATACTGGCGTAAGTACTGGGAACATACATACAGTATGTGCCGTAAATACTGGTAACATACATGTAGTATCTACCGTAAATACTGGGAACATACATGTAGTATCTACCGTAAATACTGGGAACATACATGTAGTATCTACCGTAAATACTGGGAACATACATGTAGTATCTACCGTAAATACTGGGAACATACATTTAGTATCTACCGTAAATACTGGGAACACACATATAGTATCTACCGTAAATACTGGGAACACGCATATAGTATGTGCCGTAAATACTGGGAACATACATGTAGTGTCTACCGTAAATACTGGGAACATACATATAGTATGTGCCGTAAATACTGGGAACACACATGTAGTATCTACCGTAAATACTGGGAACATACATGTAGTATCTACCGTAAATACTGTGAACATACATGTAGTATCTGCCGTAAATACTGGGAACATACATGTAGTATCTACCGTAAAAAATGGGAACATACATGTAGTATCTACCGTAAATACTGGGAACATACATGTAGTATCTACCGTAAATACTGGGAACACACATATAGTATCTACCGTAAATACTGGGAACACACATATAGTATGTGCCGTAAATACTGGGAACATACATGTAGTGTCTACCGTAAATACTGGGAACACACATGTAGTATCTACCGTAAATACTGGGAACATACATGTAGTATCTACCGTAAATACTGGGAACATACATGTAGTATCTGCCGTAAATACTGGGAACATACATGTAGTATCTACCGTAAATACTGGGAACATACATATAGTATCTACCGTAAATTATAATTTTTATAAAATAGTCATAAATATTAAATTTTTCAAGTGATGCACTGTATTAGAAGTGTAAAACGATATATTGCTATAAACTGTAGAATGAAGGTATGTTGAATTCTGTAGTCTTCATAATGACAACCTAAAGCATTAACTGAACTGATAGCTTTAACAAAAATGATACTACACTTAATTAATTATAATTCCCTCATTCAAATCATTACCGTACCGTCATCAACGTGTCAAAGCAACGGTTGTCAGTCGTAACTAACTTTTATCTCAATAAATGTAGTAAATAAATATAGTTGTTGACATGTTTCTGTACATAAACGAAAAAAGGCTATAGCGACAGTAGAATGACTAAGACAAGATGGGTCGGCTCCATTGAAGGAGATAAGCTATGGTTGATGAATGCTAATTTTGGCAACTCCGCATCCACGAGGTAATGTCATCTTGCTAACGGAAAAATCATATGGTTGGACAGAGACAGTATTGGGACAATCTCTCACTTTAAGAACTCATTATTACATCAAAGGCTTCCGACTGTCAATCGTTTGGCTAAGGCAGTATTACAGTAGTTTAATGTACATCGTAACAATCTTGTAATCTGCTTTATAATTTCTCAGAAGTTACTTACGCGTTAATACAATTAAAATAAACTAACCACTTTATGAACATAAAAAAGTCCATTTCTTGTTAGAAACGCAAGAAATTGGAATGTGACTGCAACAAAGTACGAGTTAGACGCTAAGTACGGAGACTTTTCTGTATTGTAATGCGATTAAGATAGTACAAAGACGAGTTGATTATGAGGTGAAATAGACGACGTTAACGCGGAAGTCGAGGTATTACTGACTTCCTTGTAGCGGTAGTAATAAGTCAAGACTTGTAATAGGTTTTATGTTAGCTGTATGCGTTGTTATGATTTCGCGCTTTGGTCAAATAGGGACAAATCTTCTCTCTCCTTCGGTACCAACTCTACTCTCTCAACAGGTACACGTGTTTAGTATATTTAAAAAATACGTTTTACTATTTTTAAAAGTTAATAAATACAGTTGTTGTCGCTTATTTCTTTTTGTTACTTAAAGGCTGACCAACAATAACAAGTGAGTGGAGCTTACGACATACTCATGAACACAGTAAATTATGTCGAGTTGATGTTTCTCGGAAATTATTGCTAAAATTCTTGGAATTTTTCTTAAATTCGTAATTTGTATCTCGTTCGTTATGTTGTTTGTTCGTTTATGTTCATTGGACTCTTTTCCAGAATAGTCTATATGCCAAAACAATGCAGTGTTGCAGTGTTCAGGAATTTAATATGGTTGTAATCTTTCATATTGGTAATGGAAGGTGGAGTTTGGCAATCATTAATTTCAAGATATGTCTTGTTTTAAATGTCTGAGTTCCATCGTTAACAATCAAAATGTAAACGCTTCCAAACTGCGACAAAATACACGGTGAACACAATGCCTAACACAGATATAAAAAATTTGCTTAAAGAAATTGAGTGCGAATTAAAACTGAGGCCTTATGATTCGTCCTGCAGTGGCATATGGAGTGAAGCCAATATGTATGGCACGTGCGGATGAAGAAGGACTCAGAACCTTTTTCGAGGACAGTAAGGTAGGTAAAGCCGATCAAGGAGATATAAGGGTTAAAAATCAGAAAATGAAAGAAGAAATAAACAACAAAGTCTACATAAATCCATTAGTAGAAGAGATGAGATGGGTCGTCCGAGGATGAGATGGGTGGCGGAACAGGTTTATATAATCTAGTCCCTATCGTGAAGAAGAAGAAGAAGAAGAAGAAGAAGAAGAAGAAGAAGAAGAAGAAGAAGAAGAAGAAGAAGAAGAAGAAGAAGAAGAAGAAGAAGAAGAAAAGAAGATAAACAACAAAGACATGTATGGTGTACTAAATGCAAAGACTAAGGCAGTTAGAAAATCTAAATAGACGAGTTGAAAATTTCACTTTGAAGATGATTGTAAATCAAAGAGAATTTGGAAGATTGTAAATGTAATTTGGAAGGTAAATTACCAAAGGAAGGCCGAACTGACAAGTATTCTAGTACTGTAAAGCTATGGAGTGAAGGGGTGATGAGAGTCAGGAAGGAGTGTACAAAAGTGTTGAGGGGACTGCAAAACATGAGAATATATGACGAGAAGGGAAGAGAATAGGTGAAGTGACTCGACACTCTCTCACTTATCTCCCCGAGTCAGAAGAGCCCCAAAAAGCGGTTGTAAGTTAGAAACGAGTGTAAATCCACCATGATAATACTGATAAACCTATGTTACTAAGTTAAGGAATTGTGAACTTAATAAGTTAAAAATTTCTGGTTTGCTTTAATAACTTGCAAAATAATAAGACAGTCGTATTAACATGTAATAAATGAATACAGATTTGCACAAATTTACTCCAAGAACCCACACGAGAGTCTGTGAAGGACTTCTAACTTCAGTGCATTTGGTACCTCTGTCGTTAGCAAACAGTCGCGTCGCGCATTGTCATACTGCACACTGACGTCAGTACACTGTCTTTCCACATAGTGAACACATAATTTTCAATCAAGTAGGTACAAATTTTCTTCTCACAATTAGCTTATTCATTCATTTACGTACAACGCATTTCGTAGGGTACGTGCAATACTTAAAAAGGCTGTCTCCACTGATCTCAGATGTATGAAATACTTGGTATCGATTCTGCTCTGTTAGACACAATCAATTAACCTAAAAACAGGGATTCATACGTGTGCAGTATTTTCTATGATATCGGCTAACCTGTAACCGAATAATACTTGTTAATATAACAATAGTTGTTTTAAGTACTTGTTAGCCGAATAATACTTGACAATACAAAAAGATTGGTACATTTATTAATACATTTTGATGAGCGCACACGCCGTTATTTGAAGCCGATACACGCACAAGCCCCGCTGCTTACGGGCTTACCAAAAATCCATAAAAATGACATTCCCACTAGGTCATTGGTTAACTTTACAACGGCGCCATGCTACAGAGCCACAAAAATACTACACAAAATTATTAAAAATAATACAACACTTATAATAATCATAGCGTTATAAATAGTTCTGACTTCGTAAGTAAAATTAAAGACGTTAATTTGAAACCACAATATAAGATAGCCTCCTTCGATATAGTAAGTCTGTATACAAATGTACCCGTTAATGAGACTGTTGATATATTAAAAACAAACTTAATGGCCAACGCCACATTAAGCGCACAGGCTGTAAATGAGCTAATTATGTTGCTTAAAGAAATATTGCGCCAAAATTATTTCACTTTAAACGATACATACTACAGCCAAAAGGAAGGCCTGAGCATGGGATCTCCTCTAAGCGGGATACTTTCTGACCTTTATCTTAATTTTTTCTAAAGTGAATATTTATTTTCTAGTAGTAATAAATACCGTAAAAACATCGCGTCCTATTACAGGTATGTCGATGATACATTTATCGTCTTTGATGGCACATTAAGACAAATTTTCCTTCTGAAAAACTACTTGAACAGTGTTAACAAACGCATACAATTTACACTTGAAACAGAGGAGAACAACAAACTGAACTTTCTTGACCTGACTATTATTAAATCCCAGGACTCTTTAAAATTTACAGAAAGCCCACTACCACTGACACCACAATACACTCTCATTCGTATCACCCGTGGTCCCAGAAAATGGCGGCATACAATGCATTTGTCCATAGACTTCTTACTGTACCCTTAGAGCAAGATTGCTTCATTGATAAAGTAAACACTCTAAAACACATCGCCATATCCAACGGTTATAACGCTAATACAATAGATAAACTTATCTCCAGGCGCAAGAACAAAACTCAAATTCCGAACAGCGCGGTGCATAATACTGACAGATATATATCAGTAGAGTACACACCTTTGTTGCCTAACATCATAGAAAACCAATTTAAGAAATACAATATCGCAGTTATCTTTAGGACAAAAATTAACATTGAAAATGCGCTGCGCCCCAAGATACACAGAATCGTAGAGACACGATCTGGCGTTTACAAAATTGTGTGCGATGATTGCGACATGTTTTACATCGGCCAGACCGGGAGACGTTTTGAAGAGAGGTTCAAAGAACACCTGCCCATGAAGAATGTAATAAACAGTAAATCGACTTACGCGCAACATCTCTTTGATTGCGATCACAGTTACACTAACTTCTCTGTTAATCTTAAACCCATACACTATTGTAAGAAGGGCCGATATATGAATGCATTAGAAGAGTATGAGATATATTAAGCGGCCAGGTCACAGAAAGAGTGCCTTTTGAACGATATGGTGTCGTTCAAATCCAACGCGCCCTTCGATACTGTGATACAAAAACTGGCAGACATGAGGAATACTACCAACTTATCTCTGCATTGGACTTTATACGGCCAGTACATGTTTACTTTCTCGACGATGCGGATCGTCCCCTCGCGCAGTATGAGTGTTTGTTGAATTCAATGTTTTTTATGTATGTGTTTTTATTAACTGACGAGCTCGACACGAGTGATCATCACCTGAAGATGGAACCTTGACCCTGAAACGCGTCGTGCCTAGCGACCAAAGTAAGTTGCATGAAGGAATAACAGGTATCTAACCTATTTTAAAGATTAACCATTGCAACTTGGTGACCATACACACAATGAATATATCATTTGGATCGGTTAATCGGAACTGAATAAAAGGATCATTCGGATCGGTTATTTTGTCGACGTTGCAAGGTGATTCAATAGCTCGTGGCAGATGTCTCCTGGCAATAAAACCAGGTATACTTTATTCAACACGTGAAACAAACCGCAAAACGAAAAAGTACCTGTTCACTCCAGAACATAATACATAATTCGGCAAATCGCTTTTCATGTTTATTTGAGGAGTAAATATTCTGTCATTGTCTGTGGATCCATGCCTACAAAAATATTGCACTGTGCTCGTAACAAGCTTCTAACCAAGTCAGTCCATATTTTATCTCAACTAAATACAACTTAAAAACAATAATACAACTCAAATAAATTCATAAACTTCAAACAAAATATTCGATTATAATTACCATCCCATAGTGTATCACTTTTTAAATGTTGATGTTGACAACCTGTTGTACGCGTACCTCGGGTGAACATTCAGGAATACACGAGAACAAGTTAGTAACGGCGAGAACAAATAACATAGACCTGTGTCAACAATATGAAGAAGGCAAATTGTGGAGAGTTTAAATAATTCATTATAAAGGGCGACTATTATGTTTAAACACTGGATATAGAAACGGCCGAAATACCTCTCTTTGTTATTCTAATCAGAAGACACGTGAGCACATTATGTTATACTAGCCCGCTTTTAATAATATGAATTTATTTATAAAATAAGCATGTTATCAGTTTCAGTTTTTAATATAAAATAAATTAAATGTATACTTATATTTAGCGTACATTACAATGAATTACATTCACATTTACTTTACATTACTTTTTAATTTTTCAGCTCTTGTGTTTTGTGGTGAATTTTTTATATAACTGTGGATATGTGAATGCAAATATGTCGGTTGAAAGTGTTTTTAAAAGAGGTAAAGCACCGTTTGTACTAACTGTACAAAAGTGTTGTCAAGGAGTATGCAAGTGACAATGGTCAAAGCAGCTGACTAATAACCGATGTCAACATTTTTCCGGATAAGCGAATTTTCCTCTTAAAAAAAATCATTAACAGGTCCAAAACTTTTCAGAAATAATCGGCGTGTAACAGAAAAATGAAAATCCCTAAATTTATGGCATATAAGTGTCCCAAAATCTAAACTTTCTACGTGTGAATATTGCACCCTAGTTCAAAACGGTGCTCGCGGTGTCACGACGGCCCGGTATGTTTTTCTGACGCCTTCCTGAGCGAGTTTACTTGTGACGTTTTTTAATATTACTTCAGATATCAAGACAAACATATTTGTAATCATCTTAGTTACAATTAAATGTTTTCCCAGTATTCCTATAAAAACGCTTCATCTTATACATTGCTTTAATAATTCATTACCTATATATATATATATATTCACTACCGACTCGGATCACAAATTATTATTTATAAAAATTATAAACTTTTTTACCTGATGGCCTAATCTAGTTTTCGCTCCGTTAGAGCTTCGTCAGAGGCTGCAGCTAGGAACGCTGTCCGTTCTGCTTTTGGTGAAGGCGCCGTCATTCAAAAGATCGTTGTTGTGTGTGTGGTGTAATATGTTCAAATAGTATGTGTGATTTAAATTATGTCTGTTCGTTTAGGATGTTGTTTCTATGCATTATTGTGTGTTTGTATATTTCTAGTTGTTCTAGAGTGTCTAGTTTTCGGCCTTTTGTGTGTACGTGTAGGATTTGAATGTTGCTGATTATGTTTGTGTATGTGGTAGTATAACTCAAGCAATCAGAGTTTCAAATATCGCGGTTTTCAGATAAAAATGAGATATACGAGAGTTGAACAAAAAGTCATCCAATTTTTGGTTATTTTAAAAATTATAGCTTATTCATCTATTACGGCTTTCAAAATAGTTTCAGTCGAATGCAACGCGATTATGTCAACATTTCTGGAATAGAGTTTTTCGTATAGCCTTGATCTTCCTCAGAAATTTTTGTTTTACGTCTCCAACAATCGCGAAACATTGTCCTTCCGTGATACTTTCTATTGTTGTGAAAGGGAAAGATGGCATCGCGAACTATCTGGCAAATACGGCAGTGTGACTGTCATTTGTATGCTTTTTGTCCCAAATTTTTTGAAGAAGTAATTTGTGCATTATAGGGATAATATCCATATCCATACTCATAAATCTTTCCGTAAATCTGGCCGTTTTCTACGAATAGCCCGTTACAAGTTTACAAGTTTAGCCCGTTACGAATTGTTTTCATACAAGTGGTGTAAAATGCCCGAATAGCATTCTTTACTTACCGTTGAACCTAGTGATGAAAATTCATGGAACACAACCACAATCTTCTTCATCTGATCTTTAACAATCTTCGAAGTCACTTGGCGGCCGCATATCCACAGTCTTCACTCAGATATGCCCGAGTAGGGTACATAATAAAGTTGAACAGCACTGACAGTTCTGACTATCTACGTGGTCAAAACATACAGTAGCGTACACAATGGTTACAATGAAACTTCATACATTTTTAAGTAAAAGTAATTTCTGTTACCCCATAATTTTGGGTTTTCTACTCACTTCATGTCAGTTTCTAACACCGGGTATGCATCACTATGTGAAGGTTCTGAAGTTTCTTCTTTCTAAAATTCTCCCAACGTCAATCACCTCGCTTTCTTTCTAAGCACTACTAGATACGATTTCGTCGCCATCCAAGGTTAGCAATTCTTAATTCGCCTTGACTATGAAATTTAGTCTTCAACACATTAGCTTATAGTCCTCACACCCCGTTAAGTTTAACAAGCTCATCAGTCATTGGATTGTGTGGTTCTTCTGACTAGTAGTCGACTGATTATTTCCGTTGCGAATTTCTTTTCCCTGTTCCTTTGATTGTACCTTTTTCGTCCTCTATGAATTATGGCTTTCTGTATAACATCGCATGATTCAGCAACTATGTAAACTGATCCAAGACACTTGAAGTTTTGTAAAAGGGTTTCCTACATTTTCTTAACTAAGTACCAAATGACGAAACGCACTATCCACATTCCGTTGGTCATCAGCTAAATGAGGAATGTTACATCAGATGGAATATAAAGAGCTTCAAACTTTTAATTTATTATTCAAAAAAACTTTAAAAGGGCGAGTAGTTGCGTTGACTATCAAGTCGACACTTTTCCCTTCGTTTCAAGGCAACTTTGCTCGTTTTTGACTTCCTGGATAAAAGTGTATGACAAACAATCGGTAAAAATATTGTAACTCATCCATGCAGTTTTTTATTTCATTATAATAAGGGTAATTTCAAAATATTTTTAAATAGCCCTTGGAATTGTAGCTTTACCGATAAGGAGGACAGAAATCTGCGAGTGCCTCTTCTCTCAACTTGAATCCTAGAGCAGATGTCTTCGTCTTTTTAGCCTTACTTTTCGTGGCTTAAAAAATACACACCAGATCAGTTTATCACTGTTACACATATTTTTCATGTTATTAAATAGTGTGGCAAACTTGAGTTTTAAAGAATAGGAACCGCTGTCACTGGCTGACAGCATTTCTCCATGGAAAAATTTCTTCGCGAATACCATGTTTGCTTACGAACGAAACATAAAACGTAATTGCAGGAGTAGGAGCTTGAAAAAGGGTTTAGTAGAATGGAAACCATTTGCGCAAAATGAAACAACAACTCCGCTACATTTCATGGAACATTTCATGCTACTCGACATTACGACGTTTCTACGTAACCATTTACTGATCTTCTGCAAAGTCAAACTAGGATTTACATCATAGATAGTCAGATGAAGAACTCATTTGCTTTCCCCTAGATTCTTCAGCCTTCGGAAGTACTTTTGTTAGGGTTGTCGAGAACTGACGGATAGTTGACATCGTATAGTTGACTTCCGGTTAATAGACGTTCTACTGTACAGGCTCAGTACCCTCGGTACTGGCAAGCGGCAGACCTCTCTGCGCATGCAACACAGTTCAGTAGGAAAGAATGTTGATCGATGGGTTGCTACCGCTTTGATCTTAATTGCGATTGCCAGTTTGCCTCAAGGCATAAACTATAATTAACTAAGTCTAGGATTTAATCTAATCTGATTAATCAAGCCAGACAGAGTCTAAGATTAGTATGGAATTTTCCGGTACTTTAACACGCAGATAAATCGCTGCAATCCTGTATGTGACTATAGGATTGTTGAATATGGTTTTACTATGGTAAAGAATGTGCATATTTGTCCATTAAGTGTATATAAAGTGTCATCAATTTATGTACATAAAATTATGCAGGCTGGTACCTACTTGAACCAGCCTCGGTGTTCGTGTCCTTGTGATATTATCTGCGTATATTTGAGCTAGTTCAAGTTCATATAGAATTAGTCATTAAAACTATAAATAAACCTGTCCTCCTGTCTGCCAACGACATATAATAGTGGCAGGTTAAAAGGACTGTTCGATCTGATAACAGAGGGTAATTTATCACAGTGATCAAAATATGGTAATTAAAAATGTTGAACTCAGTTGGTTTTGTTTGTTCTATGGTTTCTGATGGTATCAGTTTAAAACAACTAAGAGGAATTAAATTAGCGGGTTTGATTAAGTAGAAAAGCTGGACAAAAGGGAGCACGAGAGTAAACAGAGGGTTAACTTTCAAAGGGCTCTTGGCATATGAATAGAGTAGATTTAGTTTGCTGTATGGTGTGGTATTCTATTGAAGTTTTGAATAAGTGAACATCTTTGAACTAGCGACCGCGACTTGCATTGCTTTCCCAGTCAATTTACAAGATGGGAAAATATCCGCAAGCTAACAGAGAAACGCAACAATACGTTAATCTCCCAGAGTCATTTATATTTTACTCACTAGCTTCTTACACATTCTCCATTCTGTCGTACTAAAGGCAACGCTTCATGAATTTTAAGTCTTGGAGTTATGTGAATTACATACAACGAAGCAGAGGACTCAAAGAGTTTGTAAAGGACGTCAGTTGTATGGAACCAAAATTAGATGAGTTGTGCTCGTAAAATCATAAAATGTCTTGAAAGATAATACTTTTCAGAGTTGATGCACGGGCGCGGACACACGCACTTATAAAAGTACTGCTTAATTATTATTATTTTTTTAATCCACATTAACCTCCCACATATCTAGTTTATTTTTAAATAAATTGAAAAAATTATTGTATAATTAAAAAAATTATAATGAAGTTTGAATTGTAAAATTTTATTTATTGTTATCGTAATCAACGTCCAGATTAATAAAATTCTGGATTCTGTAAATAAATTTTACCCGAAAAATACGAAGTCTATGCAAACTGTATTAAATAATGATGCACCTGAGGTGGATGCTGTTGATGCCTGAAGCAAAATAAGGGTTGAGAAAGTACTCTTAGACGCAGCGTATGCCATGGGTATTGTATCTTCTGTGCTCGTTTTAATGAGAGACAGGTGAAGATGTTTCAAGCCGTCATTAACCTCTCAGCGCGAGCTTCAATGACACTATACTCCGGTGGCAGTTCATTCTTTCACCTGCTAATGAATCAATTACACGCGTCTACTGCCACCCACAATATCACGCACTTCTTTCCGTTACGGACTCGGGCTTTGCAACTGGCACTTTTTTCTGAACAAAATTTTCTTTCGGAATAAAAGATAAGGACTATTGTATTATTTACTTAAGATTTAATAATATTCAAGCGTTTACTGCAAATAATTCGTATACTTTTCATCATAGTAAATCTATTAAATGATTTAACGTTACCGAAATGATCTTTGTCTGGTAGAATTAATATATAAATATTTTTATTTTATTTATTATTCCTTTTTCGTAGAAACAGAGACAGACGTACTATTTTGTCGAATTTTGCTGCTTTTCTGCTATATACACATAACCCTCGAACGAGGCCTTTCGGTTTCGCAACCATTATCAAGTTCTTTCTACAACAACAAGAAGAACTTGTTGTAGGAAGAACTTGATAATGGTTGCGAACCGAAAGGCCTCGTTCGAGGGATAAGTGTATATAGCAGAAAAGCAACAAAATTCGACAAAGTTGTTATGAAGACTGCTAACATAGAGAAAATAACTGATAATAGACGTACTATTGTTTTTACTTTTCGTTCTAAAAATTGAAAACTTTTCTTTTCTGTAAAAATCAGATTTTTAATTTCTTTTACTAAAAATAATCAGTTACAGTCTAATAATATAAAAATAGTCAGTCTGATACTACAAGTACCGCCCTTCATATGTTGTTTACACTACCCAGATTGTTTAGTAGAGGTAGAGGTAGACTACTCAAGCTATACTACAAATAGTGTGGCCAGCACTACGCTTCATACGTACAACTCTTAGTAAAACCAGTTTCAGGGTTACAGGTCTAATCTGTATGATGTAACTTTTTCCTTGTTGCCTTCTTCGTCTACTTGCACATAGGCGTAGACTGGACTCTATATAAAACAAATTTCAAAGATTAAAAAAATGTTTTTGTCGATAAGTTAAAGAGACTCTTCGCCGATGGTTTGCTATAATTTCTATTTAGAAAGCAGGTTGTGTGTGTGTGTTCTTTTTCAAAATATTGCTTTCACTCATAGCCTAGTAGTGAAAAAAATTGTGATTTACGTCACCCACAAGTGGCTGTACAAGTTACCAAGAGAAGTTACCCTTCATGCATACAATTGTGTTCTAACTTCCACAGATTGGAATAATGTGACCGTGACGTATTCTAAAAAGAGTAGATAGGCCTAACTCTAAAATTCGGTAACCAAATAAGATGAGCTTAAAATAGTTCAATAGAAAATATTTTATATGAGCAGAACTCGCTCACTATTTTAAATAAGGAACTTATTATCAGATAAATTTTGATATCGGGCAATTTTTCAGTTATCAGCTATATTACTTTACTAATTTTTGTTAGTACTTTACTTTAAAGTAGCAATTGTAGAACAATCATACAATAAATGCTAAAAATTCCAAAAAATCGAATTTGTGTTAAAATTCCTTTTGTTCTGACACCCGGTTGGATTTTTACAATTTTTTGATCCCATTCTTGATCCCTGGGGTCAAAGAATTTTGAAATTTCCGAAACAATACACTATATTTAGATTTTGCTTAAGATTCTCTTTAATTTGATATCCCACATGGAATTTGAAATTTTGTCAAACTTTTGCCCCACTTTTTGGGTGAATTTTGTCCCAAAATTTTCGGAAAATTAATGTTTTCAAAATTTAACACTGTATTTAGATTCTAGTTGAAATGCCTTTTAATTTGATACGGCACATGAATTTCTGCGATCTTATCAACATTTTCACCTACCAAAAAATTTTGAAATCTTTAAAAATGAACACTAAAGTCACATTTTGATTATAAGTTCCTTTTATTTGATACCCCACATGGACTTTTGAGAGTTTTACAAATTTTGAATCCTCTCAAATGTTTTCTTCCGCCCCCTATTTATGGTGGGAGCAATCTCGAAATAATAGGGTTCTGTAGGAGGAAAGTATGGATACGCGTGCCAAGTTTTACGAGAATCGGTTGGTGCATTCAAAAGTTGCCGTCAGACATACCCCAAACAGAAAGACAGACAGACAAACGCCAAACGGTCGAGTAAAAACTAAGAACTCGCTTCGCTCATTCAATTATGAATTAAGTGGTGTTAATTAGCATCAAAGACTATCTGAATTAAGGACCTGATGGTATATTTTAAGAAGGAAAATGACTTTGATGCGTATTGTGTTGTTAATGGTTTAACGATGTCTTTGAACTTTAAGTATAACCCACTAAATTGGAGGTTATTTATCGACTCATAAAAACTGAGTTAAAAAGCTGTTTTACTACTCATTCACAATTCACTTCCTTCTACTCCTGTAAATCACGCTGTGAATATGAAGGAAATATATAGTAATATAAAAGTACTTCTAGAAGCAATCATTTATGAAGGTCACCGATGGCAGATCTTTGGAGAACTGAAAGTTATAGCAATGCTTCTTGGTATGCAGTTAGGATACACAACGTACTGCTGTTTCCTCTGTGAATAGGATAGCCGTACTAGAACTTCTCAGTACAAGATAAAAGTATGACCGGCAACAATCCTACGCCCTAGAGTGAAAAGTGTCCAATATACCCTTCTTGTCAATAGAAACAAAATTATTCTACCACCTGTACATATTAAACTTGGTTTACTTAAAAATTTTGTAAAGCGGATGAATCAGGATGGAGAAAATTACAAGTAACTGAGAAGGAAATTTTCACAACTGAGTGATGCTAAAATCAAAGAGAGAGTCTTTGTTGCCTCCCAATTTCCTGAACTTCTGTAAAATCAGAACTTCAAGCAAATCCTCACCGGCAAAGAAATAGCAGCTTGGAAAGATTTTGAAGGTATTGTTCATGGATGTTTTGGTAACAGAAGAGCTGAAAACTATGTTGAAATAGTGAACAACCTTTTAGAAAAATATTGTGAATTTGTGAATTAGGCTGGAACATGTCTCTCAAGATTCATTTTCCGCATTTGCACGTAGATTGTTTCCTGACAACTGTGGTGCTGTGAGTGACGAGCTTGGCGAGCGGTTTCACCAAGATATTGCATCTATGGAACGAAGATATCAGGATAGGTGGGATGCATCTATGCTGGTCATGAGCGGTGCCCCACAGCAGGAGTACAAGCGGCAAGCAAAAAGAAGGCGCTGAATTCACAACAGTAAGCTAATTTCATTTTTATTATACTATTTCTATAAACTATACATTTTTAACAACTACAAATATTTTATTAACTTAATATTTTCATTTACCATCAGGGCATGTACCATCAAGCGCTGATACCTTCTTTCCACTGACGAAGCGCTCCATACTCATCACTCACTGTACGACAATTGCTTGGCAAGAAGTCGAGGTGAAAATCTAGAAAGGTTGGCAGTGTATACCTTTTAAGTGACGTACTGCAATCTATCTCTCTCGGTAAGTTGTCAAAAGTTTATTAACAGCTACATCGTAGTTTTCAGCTCTTCGTTTACCCAAGAAGTTATCAACCACAAATTTGAAGACTTTCCAAGCTGCTGCCTCGTCTTTACAATAACAGTTCACGAATTGTGTGCCACAAAACATTCCTTCCTTGATTTTAGCATTACTCAGATATGAAATTTTCTCAGTAATTACTTGAAAGCTGCTCCTTCTTGATTCATTGTATTTGCAACATTTTTCATCAACCCGAGTTTAATAAGTAAATGTGGCAGTACGATTTTATCACGGGAAACTAAGGGAGCGTACGAAGGCCTCCAACAATATCCATTGAGGCTAGTTTTTCGTATGTTGTGTGAAGACCTATCACGACTGTCCCACATGTAGACGAAGGGTATATTTGGTATACCCTAACACATTCCGAATAAGACGGTAAAACCTTCCACATTGATGGTCTTCATATTTAATTTTTTCAAGAAGCAGTTTAACATTTGCATAGCTTCCCTTCATAGCGTGGCCTACAGGAACAGACAAAAATGAATTTACATTGAGAAGCCAAACTGCTTTCAAGCTTAACTTAAGTAAGTGTATGAAAAATATCTAACTTTGTGAATTGTATTCTGTTCTCAAAGAAATCGTCACATCATTTACATCACTGCAGGCAACAAGTTTGTCTTTCATTTTAAAAAATGGATGTTAGTATTTTTGTCAGTTTCTCTATACAGACACGTTCACTCTGTTAGTATTACTTTGACAATTGGCCGGGCTATTAGGCCGTGGTCCAATGCGGGCTATTAGGCCGTGGCCCAATGCGGGCTATAAGGCGGTGGTCCAATGCGGGCTATTAGGCCGTGGTCCAATGCGGGCTATAAGGCGGTGGTCCAATGCGGGCTATTAGGCCGTGACCCAATGCTGGCTATTAGGTCGTGGTCCAATGCTGCCGCATATAACAGACGTTTCGGGCCCACCATTGGAGGTCATCTTCAATCAAGAACCCAGAAACTATGTGATTGTTATTTCTACTTCTTCAAATGTCAAGAAAAAGCTGACCGTCATATACGCAAATATACTGTATTCTATACAACTAGCAGCATATGGATATGGTCTCCCTGTCCCAATCCCACCAAAACGTTACATACTAGAGCCCGATACAGATATTTAGAGTGGTTGCACAGAATTACTCAAGTCTTTACAGCAAGATCCTCATTTTACGCCAGATTCACCCTCATTCAGGAAAGACGATTAAAAATGATCTGCATGATTTTATTCGAGAACTGACTTAAATCCAGAAAGCAAAGCTAAACTCCTTGCCCCCACATTTTAGCAGTCAAATTTCTGGGAGGAAAACATGAATGTGTCGGGTGTGACGGCCGGCGCTAACTCTGTTAATATTACTTTGACAATTGGCCGGGCTATTAGGCCTTGGTCCAATGCGGGCTATTAGGCTGTGGTCCAATGCTGGCTATTAGGTCGTGGTCCAATGCGAGCTATTAGGCCCTGGCCCAATGCGGGCTATTAGGCTGTGGTCCAACGCGGGCTATTATGCCGTGGTCCAACGCGGGCTATAAGGCGGTGGTCCAATGCGGGCTATTAGGCCGTGACCCAATGCGGGCTATTATGCCGTGGTCCAACGCGGGCTATTAGGCTTTGGTCCAATGCGGGCTATTAGGATGTTGTCCAATGCTGGCTATTAGGCCGTGGTTTAATGCTGACTTGAGACACGCAACTGGTGAAGAGCGTACCACTTGCGTGTCTCAAGTCGTTACACTGAAGATGACCTCCAATGGTGGGGCCGAAACGTCTGTTATATGCGGCAGCATTGGACCACGGCCTAATAGCCAGCATTGGGTCACGGCCTAATAGCCCGCATTGGACCACCGCCTTATAGCCCGCGTTGGACCACGACCTAATAGCCAGCATTGGGTCACGGCTATAAAATGTGTTTTATACTTTTCCTTTTTCAATCTGGTTAAAAAAATACATTAGATATTATTGGTGTTTATTAATTCTAAATATATGGAATATACTCTATTTATTACAACAAGACAGAGAGCTGTGACATTTTGGCATACACTTTCTTTCATTTTTTACACAATTACATTTTTTTTTGACATTTGGTCTTGCACACACATTTTACGAACCCTTGTCCGGACCCTGATGATTGGGCAGCAGCAGCAGAACGAAGTGCGGTTTCTTGTTCAGGAACATCTTCAACCCCCATTAGTGGTCTTGGGCATACAGTGAACTGCGATCTTGTGTACAGCTGCTTTAACAATCCGTTATTGGTTCCCAGTTTGTAAAATCCTTCATCTGTCACACTCACGACGATTGTTAGGATGTTTCGAAGATCTTCCCGCCCCTTGTCTACTTCAGGAATCGGAACACGAACAGACGCGCCCACAGGAGTTGGAGAAAATGTTTTGTCAGAATCAGGTTTCATCTTCTTTGCCTGAAGTTATAGAAATGATTTTGACCTATTTCATTCTTCAGTTGCAATTTTTACTTTGAAGCAGAGAGTACACAGCTTCTTGCCATCGTCACACTTATCTCCACTATTGCCACTAGTGTTCAAAAAATGTCCACACGTACTATGCATATCTCTGCAGCACTCTACACACTTTTCAGAACATGAAACCATAGTGCACACATTGTCTTCTATACATTACCTAAAAGACGTTAGGCATTCTATACAATGCCTAGCCAATGTATGAAATGTGTTTTATTTCATACTTTGCCGGCTGGATTCAGGCATTTTATGAAATTCCTAGGCATTCTATAAAATGCCTGATTTCGTACTTTGCCGGTAACAGATACATTGCATGAACGCGCCCTGTCATTGTTTTGAGAATGAGCTGCCCGACGAACGAGAACATTAAGTGTTTACAATAATCAAGCAGGCTTTGCATTTCATTACTAACAATGTGGTGAAACAGTGCTTGAGCTAATTATTTCACCTTGATACCGTTGTCACTTTTGTAAGAGCAGTCCAAAACTATGCTGAGAACGACGGCAGGAATTTACGTTTACCCTTCTCGGGCACTACTGGTTATGATATGCAACTGGCAATTATTTAGGCGTGGATCACAAACATTCCACTCCCACAATTGCTAAATTCCTTAGCCCACCATCCATCTGTGAATGTGAAACATACACATTATGTGAAATACCGAATTTTAGTTTGCAAACGTAACATCACATTTTGGAGTAGTGCTACATTTACATCATGTATTAGAAAGTTGTGTAAGTTAAAACAAGAAGCCGTTAAAAATTAAAAATATAATGTCAAAGAGTTGTCGCATGAGAAGGGCTGCAGGATATCATTAAATGACTTTGTCCTGCATATTAAAAGGTCACACATTTTTCTGGTGACAGAGATAACCCTAAATTTTACTACTGTATATGTTTCTTCATTTATGCCAATAATAGGAAAAAATTATTTAATTTGATGACATAATTAAGATACATATCAGATCGACATTATGCAGGACTGCCCAACACATGACACAAGCCTTGTTTATGGCAACACCTCAGTAGTAATGGAAATTGAATGCTATTATTCAGGGGAGACTGTTATGAATTGAAATTTAGAACAGGGTTGTCCCCCTGTTCACGATTTAACTCGTGAATCTTTTCATTGTCAACCTCAGATTTTCTTAAAGTAGGCGTTATCGTCCCTTGTGGAAATTGGAAGGATCTGGGGAAATGTTGATGATTCCAGCAGGAAGTAGGGGGGCGGCACTTAAGAGCATGTGGTCAATTTGGTCCCCGAAACATTAGACGTCTGTATTTTATGACAAGGTTAGTAATTAACTTTTATCATTTTACATATTCTATCAGTTTTCGAATCTGCATTGGAAATTAGACGGCCCGATGTGTTCCGTCTTGCACATCAAACTAAATTCCCTTAGTTACCAGCACAGAGTCAATATCGCATCACGTAGCTGCATAGCGATTTTATGAATTTCTAACAATGAAACTCATCCATACGTGAAACTCATTCCAACAGGAAACATATGAATATGTTTTTATAGTTATAAAAATTTAACGGTATGAGTTAAAACATTACAGAAGTACAGTGATGATCTGATGAATTGCTACGTTTTCCTGAAGGAATAGTGAAAACAGGTTGTCTTTGAAATGGCGGCAATGGGCCGAAAAGTTTGGGAACACTGTTACGTCAGGACGATTTAGTAAAGCAATGGAAAATGCAAATGAGTTGATCAGGAATTAAATTCTACCAATGATATACAATTTCCTGCCTGTTAAAATTTCTACGGATGTCAGTCCAAAAGAATATGAAACCAGTAAAGAATGGTTTATGTAAGTACATCTTCCAAATACAAAAACAAAAGGGATTCTTTGTTTCAGTATATATAAGACGCGAATGAAATATAATCATTACTGTTGATTACTCTAGATCAGTTATCTCAGTGAATAATTGTGTAGATAGGTCCCCATTATATAAAAAAGTTGAGGGATGATTATGTAAGAAAAACGCCAAGGGATACGCAATGAAATTTAAAATTATACCAGTATGGTTCAACTTAACACTGTACAGTTCTCCGATTTTTTCAACTAAATTACTGTAAATAATGAATACGTTTGTCTTTGCATCAGAATAATCGCAGTGAATTTCACATTACAATAGTTTATGAAAACACAAATTGTTAGAGGAGAAAATGGGTCACCGGCGACTTGGAAGGACGGCGGCAGCTTATCTCCCAGTTGGGATTGGACGACTTTAGATGTAGAACGATGATGTCTGTCGGATCAGAATGGACTTGCATCTAATCCGTGTTTAAACCGCACGGGTTTAACAAATGGTTTGCCATCATACTGTAATACGTGTACTGGAGCAAGTTAGTCACATCGCAACAACGTAAAACGCTACATTATTTACCTTGATACACAAAGTGACCGCTAATTCTGTGAGCGACAACAAATAAACTCCATTAATTTTATTTTTCAGTAATTATTGTTACAGATGAACGTTATTAATGTGTTTTGAAGTATTCGTGCATCCCTGTTTCGAGACGGGCCTGAAGATTTAAGTTGCAGAAATATTTCCCCAGGAGTAAAGGGAGAAAAAGTTTCAAAAGAAACCTTCAAAACTACTATTATGTACAGCCTGCAGAAATTTTAATTAAAAGTTTCGACGTTAACAGCTTTGTGCCGCTCCCTACCCCTGTGCCAGCGTTTCTCCGTTTATCGGGCGTTAAATTACTGAAATCACTTAACCACTAACAGGATATCTGTACAAAAAATTTACTTAGTACTTAAAAGCAGTTAATATTAATTTTTTTTATTTTTGCTGTATAAAGTGTACTTCTTCTAACGATAGTGATGGATACCGGACTACGCCATCGCGTATCCAAGAGCAATTATGCGGTGATAATCTTCATACCCGCAAAATACCAACACATCTGTAAACGGAAAAATGTTATATAAACGTACTGCACACTTGCAAGTAAGTCTGTATTTGTGTCCATGCGTTCTTGTAATACTCAAACAGCAGACTGGCTGTTTTATGAAAAGCCTCCGACCTAAGCGTATCCAGGCGTATGCATAATAAAAATCAGTGTTCCAGCTAAACCCAGATATATTGAAAAAGATAACGTTCGTTAAACTGAAGAAATTCGTTCAAATATTTATTGTATGCACTTGCATGACTGTGTTCGTGTAAATAATGTATACTAACAGATGTTTATGCCTGGCAGATTATTAAACGCACGAGACAAATGCTTGGGTAACTATTGCAATTCTTAACAAAATAGAAATATTTACTTCAGGAAAAGTGCAGTTGGAGAACTTACCGATAAATATATAAGATACGTGTGCGTATGTGAGAGAGAGGGGGAGACAGACAGATAGACGGACAGACAGACAGATTTACTAATAACACTGTTAATAACTATAGGATCAGTTAATTTAAACCCGAAAGCATTAGCATAAATAAACTAAACCGCCAGAAAAAAAAAACAGGAATCGACCTTAGTACTGCCCGGATGTTGAAAGAATTGCCAAACATTGGACTCAAGAAGCTCATGCACGTATTCAAGGCTATTCTACGCCTTGAATAGATCATTACAAATTGCTCGGAAAAAATCTCACAGACGTTTCATCTTATTGGACAATCAGTCTCATCCTTATAATTGCAAAACGTCTTGAGAAACTTATATAAGCCCACAGTAGAATTACTAAGGATCTAACGCATCAAGACTGGATCCCCGATCGTAAGTTCAGCTTCCGACATGCCCACTCAATAATACAACAGTGCCACCGTGCAACCAACCAAATTAGTAAAGCACTAGAAAACAAACAGTATTGCACAACCGCATTTCTGTATATCAGCCAGGCGTTAGATAAAGTATGACACTCAAGACTATTATACAAAATCAGAAGAATCCTTCCCTCAACTTACTTCAATCTGCTGAAATCTTACCTGAAAAAAGGTGAATTTAAAATCAAAGTTAACGGAGAAACTAATAATCGTTTCTACATACAGTTAGGAGTACCTCAAGGGAGTATTGGACCTCTACTGTACGTCCTGTATACTTCCGATATGCCAATTACCAAAAAAACAACTGCTGACGACTTTTCAGCTAATAAATAATGAATAGTGAAGATCCTACTGTCGCCTCATTCAGTCTTCAAAAGCACCTCAATCTCATTGGAGGGTGGCTACGAAAATCGAAATCAAGACCAACGAATCAAAGTCGTCACATATTGCATTACCTTGCATTGCCTTACGGAGAGGCAACTGCCCCACAGTTCATCTCAGCCACGTCGAAATACCGCAACAAACAGTAGACAAATACCTAGATCTTCGTTTGTAGTATAAACATACCTGGAAACACCACATAAATCAGAAAAGAAAAGAAAACAAATAGATTTAAGGAAATTAACTGGCCGATAGGCTGAAAATGTTATCTACAAACTACTTCTCTATAAAGCTGTCCTTATATCCGTATGGACTACGGAATCGAGCTGTGGGGCTGCGCCATCAAATCTAACATACCAGTCATACAGCAATGCCAATCAAATGCCCCACGAGCTATCTCGGATACCTTGTGGTATGTGTCCAACCACATTTTGCACACAGACTTTCATATTCTGTATGTCGTTCATGAACTTGCCACTAGACACCATACAAGACTTTACGACCATTTCAACGCGCTGATAATGCCACTTTTACAGCCTGCAATCATCAGAAAATTAAGATGACATCGGCCATCCGACCTTTAAGGACCCACGAGGTGCCACCGCTGGATGAAACACTCCTTCACGCCATCTGTCTGTACGTTTCTTATGTGTGTACACTAATCAGCAGATTAGTTTAAGGAATGTTTTTTTTCTGATTGCTACTAAAAGAACACACACACTAGCAAATATTACTCAAGTGCAATCCGTATGTGGTAACTAGAACACGAAACTACAAAGAACTGAAGAAAATTCAGGCATTTAGTTATTGATTTTTTTTATGTTCCAAAGAAAAGTGTGGAAATATCTCAAGAATGTTTCGGCTTACAAGTTATCAAAGTGAATATTTTAGTAAACATCTTTAGTTCATGACTATCACAAAATAAAACCTTGAACCTATGAATCTATAGATATTTTACAGGACATAGGACATAGAACATGCACTTTTACCACGGAAAATTACACTCCACACTGCTTAAGAGTCCGGTAATATTATAAAAGTAAAATGACAATTTAGCTGTAATTAATAAATTACCATAAATACGTAATAAATAAATTCTTTCGTGATAAGGGAATACGCACGAACACAAATAGGATGTAGCCTCCGTTCAAGATGTGCTCACTAGACATAGTGTGAAACTACTTTCCAAATGCAGATGTCGTGTCACGTCAATCGCACCAAACCAACCCAGTCGACTCTCTACACACTGCAACTGCACACGTGCTGTAACAAAACGATTACAGATTCGACGTTGTGCGAACTACTTGGGCACCTCGTGGTCGCTTCCCTCACACGCTGAACTCCGTCTGCACGTGAACACCTCAGACAAATATGTAGACAAGCGTTTTATGACGTTTTCAATTCAAATTACTCAGCCAACCTATTAGAAATGTAGACACAAGAGAGACGCTGAATTGCTTGCATTACAAAAATAACAATTAATTAAGATACTCTTTATAATGATGTTAATAATTTCGTACAATAATAAACACGTAAAAGTATTGTTTCTAGTAAAATTTTTACCGTGTAGTGGCAATATTTTATGTTTTTTATAACAACAGATCAACTGTTATTTATACAAATTTTAATTAATTCCGTTCATTAATTAGGAGGACTCAGTTCACTAAAGGTGGGCCGATATACCTGTAACAGGTATTTTGGAACGATATTTTTGTGGAACGGATGTAACTGTGACTGAAAAGTTGAAATACCTGTTATTCGCGGCCTCGCTGTTTCGAGTCGAGGCACGCCCCCTACGCAACTATACACAAGTAACAAGTAAACGAATACGCCAAGTCCAAATACTAGGCGTACAAAAAATATCACTGGTACGCAAGGAACAACAAGTACACGAGTATTTCAAATACTAAGCGTATCAGAGGAACAGTAGTATTTTAGGAACACCTAGTATTTTAGGAACAACTAGTATCAAGCGTATTTCGAGTATTTCGAGTACGAACTAGTACGAAGCCACTTTTTGGTCCTGAATACTTCATTCTGCGCAAAGATACGAAGCTGTTTTTAATAAATGAAAAAATTCATCCTGATGTTACATTTATTCTCGTGTGATATGCAGATATATAATACAGATTATATGCTAATAAATTATATATTATACTAGTCACCAACTTGGTAAATTTTGAAATAACGAAATACATTGTGTTATAACCTATAGGGTGGCTGATGTTGATAGGCTATAATTATACTTTTTATTAATGTGATTTTAACTTCACTACACATCTCACGTAAATGATGAGATTGTTGTAATGGACGTTTATGCACTTTATCTAGTCCTGTTCCTTCAATCTAATTCCTTAAGGGTAATCGGTTTAAATTATGTCCGATGAAAATTTATTATTGTTTTGAACATAAATTTGTATTTATTTATTTTTTAAGTAAATACTTTATTCCTAGCTAGGTCTTCTTGCTTACCACTAGTGGTATGCCTACCACCGATCGGGAACCCCTCCCCGTACTATGGGAAGCTTTTTTAAGTATTGCTGTCCAGTAGACAGTGTCCACTGTGACAGTTGTGGGTTGTGTTAGGTTATGTTCGCATACGTTTTATTTTTAAAATTTTGGTGACATTGATCCAAGAAGAAAAACGAGTGACGTATGGAGTTTTTTTGAACCAGTTGGTAACTATATTGCATTGTGCAAGATTTGCAAAACAAGTCTATCGTATAAACGTTCAGTTAGTAATTTAAAAAAAACATTTACAAAGAAAGCATCCAACAGTTGCTCTTCCTACTATATCCACCCAAACTGTTGTGCAATCTTTGCCAAGAACAGAAACTTCTTCAGGTGATATATTGCAAATAGGACCAGATGTGCAAGAAAACTTAGTAGTTTAATATTTCTCACATTTTTTTAGTCCAGAGAGACCAACCACTTCAAGAGTTACTGACACATTCCAAAATCAACCGTCTTCATTTCAGTTGCCTATTCTAACAGGTAAAAAACAAATGTTAATATCAACCTACATACCCAAAAAATTAGCAGTATCTGATAAAAACAAAATTGATGAGGCCATAATGAAACTTTTTATTTGGGATCTTCAACCATTTACAGTTATTGAAGACAGAGGTTTCCGAAATTTGATGAATACTTGTGCCCCTAGTTATCAAATTCCTTCTAGAAAGTATTCTGCAACACACTGTTACCAGCTTCTTATGAAACAAAGGTAAATGAAATGAAAGAATCTATTAAAAAAGATGCACCAAGTGTTTGGTTAACAACTGACACATGGTCTTCTTCAACAAATGAAACTTTTAATGCAATTACTGCACATTACATTAATCAGGATTTTGAAATGAAACATATACTATTAGACTGTTCAGTTATCAAAATAAATAAAACATCTCAAAATTTAGCAGATGAAATTTTGCGTATTATAAATGAATGGGACTTATCTAGAAAAATTTCAATTGTTATTACTGATAATGCCATAAATATTACTAGTGCTATACAAAGCATACTTAAGTGGAAACATTTTGGATGTTATGCTCACAAATTAAATTTAATTCTTCAAGATAGCCTGTTAATTGTAAATGACATAATCAAAAAAGTAAAAACAATTGTGACATTTTTTAAGAGAAGTAATATTGCACATTTAAAACTTACAAAATATCAAGAACAAATAGGTGTTCAGCAACCTAAAAAACTTCTGCAAGATGTTGTAACACGCTGGAATTCCGTTTACTATATGCTTAAACGATCTGTTGAACTGGAGGCAGCTGTAAAACACTCTCTGACATTACTAACAACAGATATAGAAACATTAACAGCTGAAGAATGGGAAATTTGTAAAGAACTGTGTGTTATTCTGCAACCTTGTGAGGAGGTAACAAAAGAAATGAGTGGAGTGGAAATATGTCACCGCCAGCCAGATAATACCTATAACCCAAGGATTAAAATTATCAAAAGGTAAGTGTGAAATTGACTAAACCACTTGTCAGAGAAATTGCACTTACACTTCTAGAAGGAATTTCTGTAAGTTTGCTAATTTGTAAAAAAGCAAAACAATTTCACTTTGCATGATACTTGACCCCAGGTACAAACACTACTTTTTTGAAGACAATACTTCTCTAGAAAATACAAAAAAATATGCAGCTGGACTAGTATGTTCACAAATTATAAAAAATTAAAGAATCAATACAAGCATTGAAACCAAAGGAAATCTACAACCTAACATAACAGAAGAGGAAACAGTTTCAATTTGGAACCATTATAAAAACCAGATAAGCAAAGTTAAACAAATAGGGACACCTTTATCAATGGCTATACAAGATGTAGATAAATATCTTCAAGACACACCAATAGAGAGAAGCGAAAATCCCTTACTGTGGTGGAAAGATCACCAACGTTGTAACATCACAAAATGTTCTATACTAATAATGAACACCAGAAGGGTGAATGATACTAATAGAACTATAAATGAGTAACCAGGAAGAATGTAACAGTAAAAATAATTAACCAATAAAGAATGAAAGGAGAGAAGCAATTCAAATGAACAGTGGTAAATCCACTATCTACATAAAATGACACTACAACACCAACAAACAGAATGACAAAGACGAAAAGACAAGACACGTTTCCCACATAAACTGTTAAGTGAGCTCAATAAAAACCTTTGATGAATAAAGTCAAATAGAATAAGTAAGACAAGAAATGACTTGAACAATATTTGTACCATATATTATAAATAAAAACAGCACATTAGCTGACCCATGTCAAAGTAATGATTTAGAAAGACAAATATAAAGAACAATGTTAGGAATAATCATAAACTGTAAAAGATAATGAGAAAGCCAATTATGTATTATAATAAATTAAGAATAACAATCAATGTAAACACTGAATGTGTTTAGGTAACAATATAAGTAGATGAAATGTGTACAGAAATGTAATAACAGTCAGGGAACAAAACGTTGTAAAGTAATGACAACAAACCCAGAATGACCAATTTAAGTCATGAAAATAAGAATCAGATAGAAACCCTACTAAGCATAAGAAAGTAAAATCTTGACAATGCCAAAAGAAAGTAAAACGCCACTACTTGTGTGATGTTATAAGAATAAGAGATAAGAAGGACATGCTAAAATAAAAATAGTAAAATATGGAAGTTTATGTTAGAAAATCAACAAATGTAAACAGATAATTAATATTGTTCAGCTGGATGCAGCATTTATATATAGTAAGGTGTTCTTTTTAATCGATTAATCATGTTCAAATTAGAAATTAAGAATAATTAAAAAATATTAGGAAAAAGTTATTAGTCGGATTTGCAACGTTTAGCAGACGACGAATGTAAACAATGCACTAGTAAGTTTAAAATAAAGAAATGTTAATGGAAACTATGACCAAACTGGCATCAAGCCATATCAAAATAAAGATAAATAAACAAGCTTTACAATGATAGTAATAGAACCCAGACTGGAATTGTAATAACTGAGATATAAACGTTAGCATCATAAATTTGGTGAACCTCGAATAAATACAATAAAATAATAACAAAAGCGACAAGGACGCTCTGAGCGCAAAGATGTAATGCCTATAAATAGAATTACGTTATCATGACATAATTTCCGACCAATCACGGACGACTTTAGAAGCGCGCCGAGAGCGCCAAGCGGACTTCTAAAAAATGTATATAAACGATCGCAAATGTAAACAGAGAGCATTTTGTCTATTTCCACTCAACTAACAACAACTAATTCAGGCCGATTTATCATCCAAAATGTAATAATCAACGAGAAGGAAGAAATATAATTCAATCGCAGTGCATCGATAATAGTAGTGATACATAAATACTAGAAGTGCGTGTCAAAGAACGAGGTTAAGTACCATACATAACCGAGGCAGTAGCCTGTCAAGAAGAAAATAAAAACGTTCATGTGCGAAATCAAGTGAAGTGTAACCACGATCATTGAATCAGATCGTTAGAAGTGTTAATAATTAATCATTGCGATTAATAACCAGGTAGTACGGTGCATATACTTACATTGTTTACATTTAAGCTATTAACAGTATAGTATAATACACATGTGTACTGACGCAAGAAACAATAATACAATAAGTAATCAACACTGTTTTAAATTTATTTAGAGGAATTAACATATTCCGACATAAGATTTCATATGTTAACGTTCTTATAACTAACCTAAAATTTGTTCGGAATAAACGAACTTTTCTTTTATTAATATCAACAACTAAAGGTGTCTAACCTAACAATCTAATATATTGTAACTGCATTGTAAAGTAAGGCTGTGGCGTTCTATTCTGTAAATTAAAAGAAGACACCCTTGAGAAAGATAATAATTATAGATAATCTATCGATTAAAACTAGAGTTTTCATTGTAACTGAACTGAGCTAGATAAAAGTTAAAAGCCGGATGATTTGTAATCCGTTTGTTATTTTCAAATGAATGTATTTAATTGAATCTATTCTAGAGTGAACAATAAACAAATGAATTGTAAAGCAACCACTATTGTCAACAATTATTTAATGAATAATTAATCTTTATTACTAGTGAATGAGTTGTATTTTCAAAGTAAACAAACAGTTCAATTGGCTACAATTCAGACACCTGAACCGCCAATAGTTAAAATATAGTAAACAAATAACCAGAAAATTAATTCCTGATCTTGATTTAACCATTTAATCAATTACTGATTTATAAAATATCTAAATTAATTAATAGATCATTCAAAAGAATTATTTTTATGGGACATTTCTCTTGAAAGCCCATATGGCGCCCAAGTAAAATTTAAGTGCTCACTGAAACATTAACAGTACTATTAAACTGTTTGATAAAAAACTTGACAGTTTATTAATCACCTGAGACCGACTGAACGTCTAGTACAACATCACAGGTACGTGAAGGTTTAAATTACATAAAATAACTTTGTCTAAACTATACACTGACACACATAGACGACACCATTCAACAGGAGGGTGAACGAACGTCAAGAGATCTACGCAACTGTTTACATTCAACAACGGATCTACAACCAAATAATTACTCAAATATAAATAAACAAAAATATCAAAATCGAATTAAACAATTGATTAAATAAAATAAAAATAGTTAAAGAATTTATTTAACGAACTCGAGTGTTAAATTCAACAACAAGTAGAAGGGAATCATTATAAACTAACCTACATAAATCTTACGTGTTATAACGTGTATACAATAATCTTGCACATTTGGTCAGAACTAGGTGTAACATGGTTGCAACATCCGTTCCCTGTAAAAGGATATTTTACAGGGCGGGAATAATTTTATCTGAACGAAGAACACGATTAACATCAAGGAAAGTGCAACAGCTGATATTTTTTAATGCGAATTTAAAATAGTGTTTGAATAGCTGAAATCCCAGTATTTTAAAAACAATTCAATTGTTTAATTTTATTTATAATGTGTTAAGTGAAGCAGATTGTAATTTAAATAGGTGTGACACTTCATGACTTGTATAGTCTGTGTACTTTAGTGAATGAATCTGAAGATTATCCAGGTATGTAATGCATTTAATTTACTTTTGTTATTCTTATTATTTATAACATTTTATTTATTTATTTATATTTATTTTATTACAGTTGTTTTTATTATTTTTATTTGTAAAATTTTGTTTATTCGCATTCACTCTTGTGGCTTACTGTTATGTTTTTATTATATGTTTCTGATGTTTTTTAAATTATTTGTTGTGGTATTACCTGTACTCTAAATTATTTCATTGCCCTGAGTTTCGCAACTGATTTGTCTAACCTATGTTAGTTTGTTTACTCCTAGTGAAAACTTAAATTGGTATTCCCAAAGGGAGATAGGCCTATAAATTCTCTTGTTTCTTATTTTCTTTTAAATAGTAATAGTTTAATAAAGTCACTGTGTAAAGTAACACTGTTAATACTTTTAGTTTCAATTTATTTTCACCTAGATAAACCTATTAATATATTAATAAACCTACTTGCAGTGTATTTATTTGAAGATATTACATACGAGACCTGCAGGAAACTCAAAACGACTTACTTACAAAGGATAATATAGGTTATGTATAATAAGTATGTAATAACAGGTATTTGTACCTGTTATTTTTTTCGAACGGTATTTTGATACCTGTTATTTTAAAATACTAGTTTAGCCCACCTATACAGTTCACAGAGTATCCCTAGAACTGACATAAACGTTCTGTGATGTTAATATACGTGAAACACATTGTGGCAGGCCTATAGTTAATTCCGCTACTGAGATGTTGGATCACCCGTGAAACACCTGCAGTCTGATGTTGGATCTTGATTTAGCACACTGCTCGCAATGAATTGTGCTCAGTTTACGATGTGTTGCGAATAAATATTTCTGGCTATGACCGGTACCTGTTGCTAGTCACACATAATACGTTGTTATCACAACGTAGTTCCCTTTGTATCAACGCCGTTAGAAAAGCATATAATAAAAACACTGAAATTTGAAAGTAGTCATCACGACAGTTATGCGTACGCCGCGCTATGTATGATGGAAGCAAGGTCTTCCCTACAACCACAGACAAAACAATCTGAACGTGATGTCACATACAGAAAAATTCAATATATTTTAGTACTTACATGACCATGCAATAGTATAAACATGGTATTGTAAAAAAAACGCTTACTGTTATAATAAATTCTATACAATATATATGTCACGAATAATGTACGAAGTGTGTCAACGAAGTCTGCATATTATTTTGTTTAGTTTCTAAAATAAGGAAGCTAAATATAAGGTGCGAAGATTTACTACGTAGAGTAAAAACAGAGAACAACTTAATAGTGTGAAACTGCGCAGTACCTTGCGTTTTGTGGCCCAACGGATTTCACCTCGTACGACGACGAAGCAGTTATCGAAGAGTCGGGTATACGGCCTTCCTCCATTCCAAGTGCTGACTTACATTCGCCTGAAACAGCCATCAGTTTTTACTGGTTAACTTATTGTACGTTATATAATCACACGTGATCTATGAACAAAATTTATTGAACATACAATATGATATAAGATAATAGGTTATATACGTTGTATTATATAATATAATAATTATATATTTCTAAAATGGCAGAAGGATTAAGTATAAGAGTAAAGTAGTAAGAGAGTAGTGACTTGACAACAGAAACTGCTTACAGTTGTTAATACGTAAACAGGCTAACGTGCGTGTCTAAAACTTACTTATAAATATGTTTGACTATATTTGTACAACAATACAAAACGTCGTTCTGAGCTTAACTGTTTACTTTGTGTGTCTGTCCATATTATTATTATTCCCCACAATGAAAAATAACTGAGGAGTCAATCGTCTATGAAGAAAAAAGGTTGTAATTTTTCCGGAATATTAACAATTCTCCAAATATTGGAGTCAACACTTTACTGAGCTCTACTTAGGTACTCCCAGCTAATAGATGAGGAACTCAGAGTTCCTGGGTCAGTGGTGACTTAATTTCTAGAGACTATTCGGGAAGGGAAGAACGTTGAGAATCCTTACTTGAAATCCCTTGACACTGAACACTGTTATCGAAAGAAATTATCTCTAACGATGTTCTTGATTAAGAACAAGAATCACTTGTTGGGAACCTTGGGAACCACCATCACATTCCTCGCCGCCACTTCGCAGTCTACAAACAACTCTCAGGATTTATAGAAAAATACCATCCCTAGAAATCACTGTCACTCATCAAGGCCCGCTTCAGGTACTGGAGAGAGCCTTCTCAGTCGCTTGAGAGCAAGCCATCATTTAAAATAGAACGCGCCATCCTCAATAAAGGCGTTTCGTCTTTGAAACAACTGTTCGTCCTTGCAAGAGATTTATCTTTTCCTCCCTTCTACAAAGACCGTATTTCCATAGAAAACTTATGCTGGGAATCATGTTGCTAATAAGCGAAGGGACCACTTTTACCGATCGGTCTATTGGTTCCATCCGACCCCACGGAGATCCTTCTCCTTTCTTCCGTTTTTTTTTTTTTTGATATTTTACCATTTCTGGGAATCCTTTTCCCCTGTATTACACTCTTTTATCCCTGACTTTATTGGGAAACTTCTCTCAAAAACATTAACTTCCCATTAAGCTTGAGAATATATAACTTCGAATCATTCAAATGATAAGTTGGGGATTTTTTGTGTTCAAATACAATGTTTTATTATTATTATTATTACTTATAAAGAGGAAACCTGCGCCAATATTTAGGCTTAAGTCGTGAAATCTTTGTACCAATAGTGTGAAAAAATTAATCAAAGATATAACGATTCACTCACCTCATTCCTTTCGTCAATTCACTTGAAACACAGCGGAAACAGAAGTTTCTTTATTTTAACAAATAGTACAGGATCGGCCAAACCATTACAATTGCCAAAACCTTACAATTGATAAGAATTAATCAGTCAGAACCGTACATTCTACACCACTTAGGCTTAACTGGTTGTCGAACTGGATAGTTGTCACAGAATATCTCAGTTGGATACAAACTGGCCATATCTACATATCTCAACCAGTTACCTTTATTTTGCTTACATAAGTTCTACCTCGAAAGAAAGCGTCTTCAGGATTCAGAAGTCAATGAACTCATTGAGGTGTGGGCCTTGTGTTTGGACTCCTTACTCATCTTCTGATACTCAGGTAGCTAGTCACATTCCTACATTTCAATAACAGTGTATCCAGTCTTTAGCGTTCTCTCAGTTCGTTCATGTGCTTGTAGACCGTCGCAACAGTGGGTCAGAAGTGCGACAGAACTGGAACAGTGGAAACAGTTGAAACTTTGTAAAATGCTAGTGTAAATTCGTAATTAATCTGTAAACATGGATGCCAGTCAGATGATGTGTCAGATCATGCTTTCCAAACGCTGCTGCGGCAGACACAGGAAGAAGCAGAAAGACGACAAAAAGAAGAACGAAGACAAGAAAGAGAAGAAACAGAAAAACGACAGGATGAGAAGCGCAGACAGGAGGCGGAAGGGACAAAAGAATAACGCCGACAGGAAAGAGAAGAACGTAAGCTGGAAACAGAGGAACGGAACCGTGAAACAGAAAACATCAAAGCATTAATACAGAAGCAGAAACATTAGTACAGCAGAGCATTAATACAACAAACAAGTTTATGAAAGTGCTTGAAGATGAGCTGCATAGGAAAATGAAAGAGAAATGGTAACACTGACAATTCAAACACTATTTGACAGTGGTAACATTGTCCTAAAATTCAATAACATAGTAGCGCAGAATTGGGTCTCCTACGAGGTGAGCTTAATAAACAAGTTACTAAAATGTCGTAGGTACAAAAATCAATGACATTAAAAATAGCTGAAGTAGAAAAATCTGTCTCGAGTGTTGAAGAATCGACGTCTTCGATTCACCTTCGATGTCACCCCTCACCTTCGAGGAGAACAGAAACACACAAGTACTATGGGTGAAAGAAATCCATCATAAACTAGGAAAGAGAGAAGTGTTCAGAAATAAAACTGAGGAGGCACAAAGGAGAACCAAGAAGTGTAATAAGAAGAAGAATGAGCAAGAGTGAGCCAGAGACTGAAGAATTACTGGTGAAGGAGGAGTGAATTTCAGAGCTTACAATCCATAGATGGTTTAAACGAAAAAGAAAGAAAGAAAGGTTCTTAGACGTCTTTCAAGGAAATATTACAGACACCACTAAACAAATTGTTATTAAAAACGTTTCCACAGAAAAACCACTTAAACAATTTTTCAATTCAATTTTTTATTATTTTCAGGAAATATCGATAAATTTGTAATTTTTTCTGACGAAACAGGCAATGTTACCATTTCTCTTTCATTTTCCCATGCAGCTCATCTTCAAGCACTTTCATAAACTTGTTTGTTGTAGTCCACAATATTCCACACTAAAATTAATTTCGAAAGGTACAAATTAAAAATATTTTTCTTTGCTACTAACTAAATTTCTCAATTAAGTCAAAATGGTGACCGACGTTCTATGCAAGTACAAACAGTTTAGACGTAGAACCACAAAAGAATCCATTAGCCATAGATGGCCGTGAGCAATGCAAACCGATCTTTTCCACTACTAACTGATTTGGTCTTGTCTACGCTTCAATGTGTGTGTACCGCAGTGTATCGTGTGCACTCACGAGCTCACATAGAGTTTGCAAAAATGGTGATAAACAGCGAGTATTGACAGAAACTTTTACTACTATCGAGATTGATGGGGGACACAAGTTCTTGAGGTGAGTGACGTTTTAAACAAAGTCTAAGACTTGTTCAGAGATGTTCAAACAGCATCATAACAGAAGCCTCACAAAACTAAAGAAGAGAACTCTGCTGCGGTTAAAGAGAGCATGGCGATATAGGCAAAATTGAAGATACTCCTGGTAAGAGAGCTGTAGAAAAAATCTGTTTAAACAGTCATTAGAGCTTGATAATGACTCAGACTGTGTATGCGACCAATCCACAAGATGGATACGATCAAACGATGAATGGATCGATGAGCTTGGTAACGACGATCATATTAATGAAACAGGAAAAGGTAAAGAAATCATAAGAGCAAAGGTTTACTCTGAGCTGGAAAACGCTGAAAAGCTAGAAATGGAGACCACTAAGAAAGTAACAAATGGTTGATATTTTAGAACAAAATGAAGACAGTGGAAGAGCGAAACAAATACCGGGTCCGGAACGTTATATACCGGGATACGTGAGTTGGCTGAATTGAAACAATTACTGCAAGTGTCAAGTGTGCAATTGGCGACACTCACCACTTGTTCTTCCTAGTTAACAACAGGACCCATACAATGATAACGTGAGATGTTAAAACCAGGTAGCTCGTACATGAATACGTTGTAAAGTAACTTAAGCTAGATAATGATAAGAGAACGATAATGGAAGAAACACGTGAAACAGTGGAATAACAGATAGGCCTAACTAACATGCGTATACAGAGAAGTATATCGTGAAAAGTAGTAAGATGTAATATGATTATGTGTAATAAACGATCACCTATTCCTTAGCCATACAAAGCAAACAGAAAATATATTTTCAATAGGCTCAGAGCTGTTAAAAAACGAATGCGTTTTTATAACACTATTTTCTGAAAACATTTTTTCCGAAAGGTAGTAACCCGATTTAGTTTTAGCTTCAACCACAAACGTTTGGGCGGAATTGATGAGGTTTAGGTATCGCAGTGGAGCCCACTCTCATTTTGTGAAAACATAATTTTTGCGGCTGCATATTTTTCATAACTTATTGAAAAACGTCTTTTACCAAGGTCTTTTTGCAGAAATGTTTTTAGAAATACAATTTTTGTAACAGAAATATTTTCGTAACATATTTGGTTTTATGAACAAGTGAACTTATGGCTTATTAATGGTTGTTGCTACAGTCGTATCTAGTTACTACTGCGTGTATTATATATACGCGCGCGCGTGTGTGCGTTTACGACTGCATGGAACACACGTTTGTTGTAGAAGTTATACTACAATAGGACAAAATTATTAGCACTTGGGTTGCGTATGAGTATGAGTATGAATACAGTTGTTACTGTCGGGACAATTTCCCGGCTAATCGTCACTAAGACGCAATCAATAAAGCCCTTGTCACATTCAAACAGAAGGAATTTTCAACAAGGCGTAAGCCTCTCTGGGGAGTACTAATTATACAGTCCCCCTCTACAAACTTGTCATTACAGACGATCTTTATTATAGTTAAGCTAAATAGTAATCCCTGTTTGCACAGTGCACATATCCGGCAGTGAAATATTTATCGTATTGTTCACGACTAATTATACGTGTAGCGTACATCATACATGCGTGTGTGTGTGTGTGTGGCGGTGGTGCTAGTAATTAGTAGTAATTAGCAATGCACACCCTGTACAGAAGACAGGTTGAGAATGATAAATAAAATATAGTATCAAATTGTTCATGTTATTTACAACAAAAAGAATTGTCAATATTAATTGGTGCACTATGATTAAAGAATTATAGAATTCATATTTTTATTCTTTTTAAGTTTAATATTAAGAGATGTGTGTGTGTGTGTGTGTGTGTGTGTGTGTGTGTGTGTGTGTGAACTACGCTTCTTAATGCCGTATTTCTTACTCGTACTGAAGTATAAATAAGAAATCAAGCAGTTCTCCCCTCCCAGACATGCACAATGACTTCAGTAAGCTCTGCAGACTACATATTACAAAAGACTGGTTTTCTCCGAGTAGTATTAAACAAACGAAGAGGAAGGAGGGGGAGAGAATAGTCGCAGAGAACAAAAGGAAATGCCGAGATTAGGAAGAGGACAAAGAACGGCTGACTAAGTAAATTTAGGTTCCATTGAGAGTTGTAAACAGTATTGACTGACGAATGACTTGGACAGTTGTGTGTCCTACAGAGATAAACCGCAGCCAGCCAAACCTCGTTACTCTGCCTACTGCCTACAGCGAAGATTAAACTATTTATTTCTAACATTAGTGCTGCAGTGAGTTTTTAATCTAATCTAATTTACAAATAATAGTACATTAGTAAGTGTGTGTATGCACGCGCGCGTGTGTACAGATTTAGAGTAGTTTAAATGATAAGACTTATCCATTCTATCAAAAACACCCTTACTGAAACGCTTCTTAAAAACTATTAACACTTTCCAGTCTGATGGTACACCTGTCTTCCTGCCTGGCCGATTTTGCCTACTTTTCTGTCTCTGTATTTCTTAACACTTTTTTATATGTATTTATGTATTACATATTAAATAAATATTAAAACATTACTTTATTACAATATTACATTAATATATACACAAAGTTACAAATACAGTAGTATAATACTATGTCTTTCAAAATGTCAGTATTTTATAAAATAAAAGAATTGGAACCCCAATTCTAGATGTAACTGGTAGCTCTGTGGAACATTTTTAAACATTCTGGCAAACATAAAGGCTTTACGTTTTTCGTTTAATTACGAACACACGCTAACGATAAACGCACAATTAAAGAGGTTAGAAACTACGCTAAAAACAAATTGTATCAGCTGTTTAAAAATCTATTATATTTATGAAAATTGAAACCAGAGTGCATTGTTCACAATCGTGTATCAACATGAAATCATTTTGTGACAACTAAACCCTAGACGTACCCGTAATGTGATAGTAAAGCAAACGAATACACGACCAGAGGTATAATCGGGCTGCGTTCACTTGGCAAAAGTATACTGCCCGACATATAGGCCTACTCGGGCTTAGACCAGAAAGTATTAATAGTTGAGTATTTAACACGAATGGATACCACCAAAATAAACTGATATTTTTCTTTACATGTGGTGTCTTATAAAAACACTCTTTTATTACTTCTTACTAAAATTTAGATTGTAATCGCTTTTAGCAACGTCTTGATTAAAAGACAAGAAAATTAGTAATTTGGGCACAGAAATATTTATGCTCGGAAATCTTTCCTGTGTGAAACTCACGAAACGTATCATCCTATAACAGCCTACTTCTTTCAGATTAGAAAACCTTTAGGTAGGAAAGGAACGCTTTTGACAGTCATGTCAAACATACACAGTTCGGTACAACGCAAAAAATAATGAGTAAGTGTAGACTCATTATTTATAACATTACGGTTTAGTGAAACTTTATCGGCGCGCGCGTAGTTGCACATGGGCCAGCAGCGACGTTACTCTGCATCACTGGCCGCAGTGAGTGTTCAGTCAACATTAGCCACTGCGATATTTGGCTTCCACTCGCTGTTTCAATTATACCCAGACTTCAGGAGCAGTTGAAGTGATTACTTCTGTCCGTACATTTGCCATTTTGTCAGTTCTCCCCGTTATATACAATATACTTTACCGCTGAATAATTGTTCTGTATCGTATTAACTGTAAATTAGAAATTGTAAAACTCAATGCGAAACCTAAAGTACGTCCAATATAGTTTGAATATAAGTCATTTTCTGATTGATAACGAATAAATGTCCATTGATTTATCCGTCACAATATTAATTGCAAAATGAGACAGTATTTTTCTGTACTTATTTAAGTGTGCCGTTGCTAATATGTACCGTGTACGTCCTCCGAATGTCAGAGAAACATTCATAAAATCTGATATTGTTGTCTCTGCCTTATACATTACGTCCATCTAAACAGTTTTCGCATGAGCTCGCTGAGTACCAAAGTGTTTAGCTTATGAAACTCATATTCCTTTCTACAGTTATAGTACACACAGAATTGCGCCGGATCTAGTAACTTCCGCAGGCAATGGAAAGCATTCCAGAACATGTAGCCTATGCTGTTTACGCCTGTATGCTCAGACGTTTGTATCAGTCATGAGTTTACCAATTATGATTCATTCTTTCATGTGACAGCAGCGTCAAGTAAGACCAGACAACGTTGGTCATGTCAGAACAATCTCGCTTTTTCTCCAACAAAACAAATGTACGACATCATGGTTGTTTGAGTGTAGTCTTTGGTTATTATATGGTTGTTATATGTGGTCTTTAGAGTGTGTGATAATACCAATGATAGTACCATAAAATGTTCCGTGTCGTCATGGGAGTCATTATTACTGGAAGCAGAGAACGCAAATTAAAAAAAAAGAGTATGCCTATGTAGGTGCGTCCATACAAACAATCAGGAGAGAACGAGAGACAGACAGACAGACAGAAACAGAGAGGGAGAGCGAGAGATAGAGACAGACAGAAAGAGAAAGAGAGAGAGAGAGAGAGAGAGACAGAACGCGGTAGAGAGAGATTTTTGTTCTTTATGAGGATGAATCTGAAATTTTCACTTTGATATTGTAATGTACTGAGTATGAGTTTTAAAAAAATACACAATTTCAGGAAAGTGTAACTTCTGAAAGACAGAAATTCTTTAACGACTAGGGAGGCAGTCACTTTCTGTGGGCTATGGTATGTCCGCAGTATGCACTGCTACGTGCGTGGGTTTGAAGCACTAAGGAAACTTCCAAGGCTTGTGGAGCGCAAATGACATAAAGAAGTTTTTATTCCACGAATGAAAACCGACTTTGTTGTGTCCATCGTGTATTTAAGAATGGTAGATGAACACCGTCGTCTTACACAGCGGAATGAGTAACTGGACACAGAAAACTTATTATTCTCAATTTTAACAAGAATTTCGATTAAACAAAAACTCTCGTATGCAATAATTTTCCAGGTTTATAACTGTCCAACATACATTATCTCAACGAAGAATAAAAATCGCCAATTATGACAATTCGCACAAAATACCTAATCGTCAATTAAAATTTTACACTAAACAGCTATCAAATACCTCACACCCAACAACTATTGACCGGACGCTTTCAAAACACCGCTGTTCACATTCCGCCAAGGTTGTGGACTGTTCCATAACCTCCACGATGAGTGCGGAGAGTGATCGCGCATCGAAGACAACTAGAAAACTGTAGAAAATTCCAAACGTCACAGGTTGCCCGACACTGTAAACAACCTTTGATGACTCTTGCAAGGCTGTCACGCGAGTTTCCTGTCTTAGAGAGGTGAGATACACGTCTATCCTCGCTTAACCGAACGTTAGTTCATCTAAAAGTTTTGTCTTCTTGTGCATAGTGAGCTTTCTGCATGTCTGGTTTGGGTTCTTCTTATCTCCCTCAGTAGTTTAGGTGCACAAGATCGAGCAACTTCATTATCGTGCTCTCATGTTCACCAGTTTTAATCTCATAACACGCAGAAATCAAGTGGCGTCCAAACTGTTTAGTTTCTTTTACATCAATTTGTCTCTGTTTTATAGACTAGCATATATTGTCTTACTGCTCAATCCTTTTTCCTTCCTTCAATTATTTCAGTGTTTCTGTTATAATAAACTGATTTTATTCATCTACGTATATAGTTACTGACCACATTAAAACTGCTGTATGTCTTCCCATTCTTAATGCCTTCCCAGACATTCCGTCATTTACATGTCCTTTACTTTCATGATTATATACTCTGGGCTTTCACAGTTGGTTCTTAAATAAGATTACATACTCCTTCTCTCTCGAAGGTTTTTTTTTACCTCAGTCGTTTAATAATTATCCAAGAGAATATATTGAGTTTGCTTTACTGTTAAAGTAATTACAACTCAACTGAAAGAACAATCTCTAACACAGTACATTTACACTACTGACCAATGAAAATTTTATCCAGTTTTAACAAACAAACAAACGTTGAGGATAAATACTAGTCTATTTTACTAGCACTGAACCTTCATAAATTAGGCGAGACTACTTTCTTTAAGGATCTTGGTTAAATACATTCCTTATCGAGTTGTATTGTTCACCTAAGTTACTGTGTTGTCTGACTTGATTCTGACTGAAACATTTACCTAAAGTAAATCTGAGCAATCCTTATGCCCCACTTGTATGTTTTCCCTCATATTTTTATAAACGTTTGTTACCATTTGCTCAAAGCTGGTAGTAGAACATTTAATGAGTGTTTCGAAAAAATGTACATCTGCTCCACTCTACCCAAACTCTGAGTCTTGAACTAAACTGGTATGTTTAATACAGAAAACAAAACAGACAATTGAAGTTCAGAGTTTACTTTGAATTATTAGCCTTCATGGCAGTGAAAACCCGGTGTAGCGGTTTCTACCATTCCTCTAATAGAGAAGGAGGCCGCAACCGCTAAGCTTTATCAGCTACATTCGTCAGCCGGAGGAGATGAGCATACCACAGCGCTTGCTGTGACGAAAATAATCCTTTGTTCAGCCAGATGACTACGAAATCCTACTTTTGCTTCTCTGTTGCTGAATAAGCTGACGGGTCGACCATAACTAGTAGTCACGTGTCACGCAAGTGGTTTCTTACGACTTATAAAATAAATGTTAACTAAAAGAAAGTATAGATGCTTTATTAGGTTGATGCTAATGACAACAATAAAGATGCCTGTCCGAAAAAATAAATATTGCTCATAAATACTAAAAGTTCATGCGATGAAATGAAAAAGTTATTTAAGTTTTCTTTTTGGAAATACACGAAGTTTCTGATAGAAAGTAACGTTCAAGTTCAAAACTTATGCAGTATCACATCTGTATAGTGTAACAGAGTATGAATGACTTTCTTGACTTCTTGGGCTACTGTTTGTCTTTATTTTGGTTTTTTGATTTTAAAAAATGGATAAACAAATATGTTTGGATTGTGTGACTACACGTTAAGTAATAAAAAGACTAAAGAAGCATTCTTCGTGTCATCAATGACAATTATTGAGAGCAGTAAACATTATAATATCGAAGAATCCAACCGATAAACAATTTGTGTATGAATATTTCTAAGATAAAATGGCAATGTGTGTGGATGTCATCAGATCCTGTCACGCTCAGTCGTATAAATTACGTTCCGATAGATGAAAGTAAGAAAACGACTCCATAGGCTGAAACATTAATTCGTTACAGTAAATTTAACTAACACTGGTAACTAGTGTACTCTCAGAGACACACAAATATCTGAACTCTTTCAGTTTTGAAGAGCATGTACAACATATCTCAGACTAAGAAGGAAAATTAGCTGTTAACTCTGAGTATAGTGTGGTTGGAAACATAGGAACTTCTAGATTTAAGCGCATTGATACGGTATTACTTTTGTCACTACACCTGCTTATAATACTCATAATTCTAAAAACTTTATTTTTTTAGGTCGGGTCTAATATATTAACTTATGACCGTTATGAAACGGAATCAAATTACTTACATTAAGTTAATAACATAATAAAAAATTACCATTTTAACATTGCATTATTAATAAAATAAAAGAGAATAAGATTTAATAATTTAATAATTATTTTAATAAAAGTAAACAAATGTTTTAATAAAATCATAACACAAATAACAATTGCATCAGATAACAACCCCCTTCGGATTTGAAAAATAAACAGTGTTTTACATAAGGAACAAAATGACTTTTTAATCACAGGCGAGAACAAATGATATGTATTTACTGCAACAATTCAAGATGTGATCACTTTGCATTCTAGGCCTAGCGAACATTGGCCTACGTGTCAGCGTAGCTCATGCAGATCTGGTCATTAAAGGCCCCTACTGGACGAGAAGAGACTCGGAAGACATCTTATGAAGTATGATAATAAAGTGGTAGCTTCTGGTGCAAATGAAGTTGAAGTCTCCTTTTCTTACAGTTACTTTGGAATCAAAATCATCTATTATTTTTGAAATGTCAATATTATACCTTCTTTCAATGATCAAAACAAATCAAAAAATCTGTTTTGTCCAGTAGTGTTCAATAAAATCCAATAAAATAACCAATGAACAGCCACAGAGTAAGATGATTCAGAATGTGTGTGACAAAGAGTAAAGCTAGAAAGAGTCGGAGAAGTACAACTGTGCTTACCATCATTTCAGTATTAAAGTGTTTCAATTTCGTACAGGCCAAACAAGTCTTTGTTTGTTTTCAATGCCACGTTATATTTCAGTCCGGACCTCAGACTTAGTGCATTTTTTTGTTTTAACAGAAGGGGTTGCTTCGTAGTAAGTCAAACTATCAACCTTACAAATTCTGTGAATAAATAGTAATAATAAATCTACCCGAAACAAATGGCCGTAAACTAGTCAGACGACGATGAATAGCCCGTACTGAACTTGCATCTTGGAAACCACCTCCGACGAAGAATAGCCCGTACTGAACTCGCATCTTGGAAACCACCTCCGACGATGAATAGCCCGTACTGAACTTGCATCTTGGAAACCACCTCCGACGAAGAATAGCCCGTACTGAACTCGCATCTTGGAAACCACCTCCGACGATGAATAGCCCGTACTGAACTTGCATCTTGGAAACCGCCTCCGACGATGAATAGCCCCTACTGAACTTGCATCTTGGAAACCACCTCCGACGATGAATAGCCCGTACTGAACTTGCGTCTTGGAAACCACCTCCGACGATGAATAGCCCCTACTGAACTTGCATCTTGGAAACCACCTCCGACGATGAATAGCCCGTACTGAACTTGCGTCTTGGAAACCACCTCCGACGATGAATAGCCCCTACTGAACTTGCATCTTGGAAACCACCTCCGACGATGAATAGCCCCTACTGAACTTGCATCTTGGAAATCACCTCCGACGATGAATAGCCCGCATTGAACTTGCATCTTGGAAACCACCTCCGACGATGAATAGCCCGTACTGAACTTGCGTCTTGGAAACCACCTCCGACGATGAATAGCCCCTACTGAACTTGCATCTTGGAAACCACCTCCGACGATGAATAGCCCCTACTGAACTTGCATCTTGGAAACCACCTCCGTTTGTTACTTTTATTGATAATAACTGAAAATAAAATTTTATAAAACTCGGTTGTGGGGGAGGGGAGGAATCACCACCGTAGCTGCCTCATGTTACGCCTATGGTAGCATGTATTACAACACAAGATGACAAAATACTTATTTAGGGTTACTAAAGTATAACGGAGATCTTAAAACCTGATTGTCGATTGTATCTTGACGGTATTGAATCGTATGTGCGAAGAGGCCCAAACGGCTCCGTTATCTTTGCACTTTTCGTAGACCATCTTCACCATCACCTCAATTTTTATTTAATACCATATTCCCCCTCGCAAGAAAATAATTTTATTGCTGTTAGTGTCTGTTAAAAATTTTGTCTTGCTGTACTGAGCAGATTAAGAATAAATTCAAACAGAAGAAATAATGTGTAAAACAGAAACTTCCTTGAATAGATAGCAAAATGTTGGCCCTTATTTAGAAAAAGTACTTATTATAAACCCCATAGTACAATTGTGTTTACCAGGATTATACGATGACTAACGCCCGCTTGAATACTGTTCATTAATATAATGGACAGTTAAGCTTAGGCCAAGTGACAGAATATCAATTGGTTTATTCGGCGAACACATCTTACGCCGTAACTATTTCTAAGTGGTTTTCTTTGCTTCTTGGGCGGTGGTGGCTAATGTTTGAGGCGGCTGCCAGTCTACCGCCTTACTTGGAAGTTGGACAAACAATAGTTGACTTGGTGAAAATGCGTCAAGCAAGGTTATAAACGTTAACCCTGTTTTCTTATGATAAAAACTTTAGTGAAGAATAAATCAACTGGAACGGAGCTGCAGTAAGTTTACCCTAAATTTTTTGTAGAATATTGGAATAAATGCTTCCACACTGACGATTTAAGATAAATAAATAAAGAGGTAAAGAAGTAATAAAGCTTAAAATTTGAATACTAGTTTTTCTTATTTCATACACAATTAAAAAACTTTAATGACTTAAAACTTCAAACGCCCAAAGAAAATAATAGTGACGAAGTTATGGGAACGAACGTACCCGCTGGCTGGCAAATTTTATTATAACAAAAACCACGTAGAGGACAAAATCAAAATAATAGGCAAAGCAATTGTTATGGGAAATCACCTACGGAAAAACTGAAAACGAAGTTGTGTAAATCAGAAAGAACAAGGAAAAATCATTTATCACTAGGGACATGGTTGGCACAAGTCCCATATTGATTTCGTAAACTCGATAGCAGAACACATGACTATGCTATAATTGTTGGCGCACGCACTAACCAGAAGGAATAGCCTAATTTGTACAGCAATAAATTGTTGGTGACACTACATTCCAGTTGGTGAGACTACATTCCATATTGTAAACAATACCCATAACCAAAATAAGCTATTTTAAGACAGTGTGTTAGTCAGCCGTGAATTATAGCACTAGTTGGAACCGCTTGTTAGGTATGTGTATCACATTCTTCTTGATCAAAATATTTACAATTACGTTGCTATATTAGCCTAGGCCTGTACGGAATATTGGTAACGATTTGCTGCCTTGTTATTCCATTTGTAAACAGATGTAGTAGAACCACTCTTCTTCAAACTAAAGTACCAAAATAATAACACTATAGGTACATTATCTGGGGTAACTCTCTTGTTTATTTTCTTTAAGAGTCGAATTATCCGACAACACCAGCGTTTTTTAACATTCAGCGTCATTAGCTAAGATCTAAATGACTTCATTATGTTGTTATTATATTCAATTTGAACTGTTTATTTTGCCTATACTTTTATGTGTCGTTAAATGGAGGTGCGGGCGCGCATACTCTGTCTCACACACACACACAACACATATCCACAATACTGCCTAATCGAATTCTACATAAGTGTGTTCTATTAGATTTAACAAGTGAACAATTGCAGCGTTGAGAATAACACAATAAAAAGCGTTAAGCTAACACAGTTTAATATAAGCAAACAGTAACGCACTAGTGTTAGAGCCGTAAAGTACAAAGGGATGCAATCATCCAAAACAAGCCCACCTACCTAACAAACATTTTGCAATCAGCCAAACTCCCCTTGGAGTAAGGGGTGAAAATATTCACCATTTAGCTTACAGGATGTACAGCGTTGGCCAATAACGCTCTCTTCCACCCGAGTTCTGCTGACATTCCTAAGCCAATTTAGTAAGTCGGAAATTCCCTATCTAAAATACGAGCTAAAACGAAGCCAATTATTGATGCATGAAAAGCGAACGTAAGCCCCTAATATTTAATTAGAATTGGCAAGATCTCAGTCATTTCAGTTTAAACGGGATATCCACTGTACGTACACTGATTGCTACAAACACGTTTAATGTCAATCATGACGTATAACTAAATTTCATCTGTTCACGTCCCTTATCTAGTTTTACAAAACAAAATACTATGTGAAACGTTATTATTTTTTATGCTTTAATTTGTATTTTGAAAATGATGACGAACATCAGAAATATTAACTGAGTTATCTCAAAACGATCCGTTATCGTACTGTGTAGAAGTGCGTAGGTAGAGACGGAAGCCGTGAATCAGCTATAGATTTGCTTACGTCATCCATTGTTGGCCCAACTGCTAAGCAATGGTGTAACAGGTCTACTCTCACTGCCTCCATTTCACATGTCGTTTTGATCCCTAGAATCTGGACCTGTCCACAGAAGCGGTGAGTGACGGTTGACGGACCCTGTTGTTAGGTCTTTCAATTTAATAGAATTCAACGATTAACGTCTTCATTACCATCATCATCCCCCCTCACTCCAAGGACTAGGCCTTAGACTTGTTCCTGAACCCATCTCCTCCTCGGTCTACCAACATCTCTATTCTCAGTAGAGTGATAACCCAAGTCAGCCACAGGAAGACCTGCTTAAGTAAAAATATATGTACTTACAGAACTCATAAGAGCCTCGATTAACGTCAATTGAAAAAATATTACGACGGAGTAGGGGTGAGTACCTCACAGCACGTCCTAGTGTTTATTATTTGGTTTCAGCAGCACAGGAATCAAAATAATGTCACATATTGTGTCAAACTGTAATTATGATCACTGATCAGCTGTTTGTTTCCAATTAAACAGAAAATAAGAGCCCTATGTTTAGCTTTAAATAAATACAAAGTACAGTTACAAAAACCTATTGCACTTTTGTTATATAATTAATCGAGTAAAAGGTTTATTGGTCTTAGCTATGCAATTTTAGAATTATAAAATAATACAAGTATCACATGCAATGAACAACAGTTGGTTCACAAACCGTACATTTGGCGATATTTAAAAACAGAAAGTAGCCGTTTCAGTAATCCTACTGAAATTACGATAGGTCCGGAATTCAAAATATAGAATGCAAGACATATTCAGATAATCTTACAGCTGTGAACGACGAGGTACGAAACAAATGTATTCAAATACATTTTGTTCAGTTAACTAAGAAGTTATTTTGTTGGCGTTTGTTTTTTGCAGACTTGTGCTAGTCACCTATCCAAGTTAAGAAATATCTAGTTAAAAAATTACCTTACAACGTTATACCGAAAATGTACTTTTCTAAGAAGGAAATACGCTCGTAATAAATGTTTACATTTTAACATTGAAAATGTTTATAAGGACGTGTCGCACATTTGCGGCCGATCGCTGGTGCGTGATCGAAAATGGGAACCGGTGAATTTCCATAGAAACTACTTCTTTGTTATCAGTAACGTTGTACACATATAACACTTCGCTTATGAATGCGATTACATTTAACTTATAATCTGTACATTGGTAAATGAAGAATGAATTCATTGATTGGTGAATGAAGAATGAATTCATTGATTGGTGAATGAACATAAATATATATATTTTTTAGATTTATTGAAGCATTTTCAATGCCCTTCTCTGTGCATTGCATTTGTGCAATGCCTGTAAATTTTTTTTTTACTGACATATTTGCTTTGTTAACACGAGGTATGGATGCTGGGAAATTGCCCATACTGTTACAATGGGCTAATATTTCTGAACCAATTAATGTTACTAACCTTACTCTTACTGGTTTTTAAATTTTACTCTTGTAGGTTTCGCCCAATTTGAATATTCAACTAAACTTTATTTTACATAAAACTTAATTAACTTATACAATACAGAATATAGCATAAAGACAATTAAAATGATACACGTTAAAATTTTGGCGCAGTATGCAAGAATTAATACGACTGAAGGGCAATTGTCTAGACTTAAATGTTATGGAAAATCTTGAAAAAAAAACAAAACTTTAAAACTCGATTTGTGCACTAGTTTATACACGGACAGCGACAGCAGATTGGATAAGAAAAAGTTAAATTTAAGTAGTTTCCTAATTCGCTAAGTCTCGTAAATCGCTGCGAAGTGGAGAGAGAATTTAGGAAGGCACAAACAACAGAATTGCTCGTATGACATTTCTCTGTAAGGTTGGCATTAGGTCTACCGTTATATATAACGTAAAGTAAACATTGTAACCCCCAGGGTGTTCCAAGGCGACACGGTTGGCGACTCTGATGAATCTACCCTAGAAATTAGCGCAGTTTTCGAGGATGAATATTGTAGCAACCTCTGGGAAATCACACATACAGTAAGTTCTCCTTACTGTATTCGCTCGAGAAATAAAGCAAGCCGAGAAAGTATAAACTTGATATTAAAAACGGAATTTCTCACAGCATCAGATGTTCTCTACAACTTGCACAGTAACGTTTTTCTACAATACATGCTTGTATTAAATCTGTTCTTGTCTCCACTGGGAATAGACATAAATAGCATCCTCATAACACGCTTAACCGATATTTGCACAACACACACACACCAACAATAATCATACAACAAACTCACCCATCCCTCACATAACCGCGGAGGCATAATAGACCGATCTCATCTTACAAAGAGACATGTGTATATCAATTTCAGTACGGTTTCAAACATAATTTATTCTTTTGAAACTGGAACAGCTATTTTCGTATAAACGTTTAAGCAAAAACCGCAGTCAGATTGTCTACAGATCATATTCAATTGAATTATTTTTGGAAATTTTCAGTAGTGTTCATAAGTAATGCGCTTTTATATAAAGTTTGTAAACAAAACTGTCATACTTTTGACAGAAGTCGATTTGAGTGGAAACTCTACAGTCAATGTTACAATGCGCGCGCGCATGTGTGTGTGTGTGTTGTGTGCACGCGCGCCAGTGTCTACCTCTGCGTTTCCGTGTTGAATATAAAGTATCATACAGAAAATTAATTCACGGACAACACAGTATTTGTTCGAGGATAGCCATCTCAACGATTTTCCGGAGAAGTACATAATAATTCTTCTTTCTTCCGAGGCCTGCACATCCGTACAGTTTCTTTGATTTACGACTATGATAAATCATATATTAGTATCCATCGTTGCTGTGCATCAGACATTAGTTTTAATTGATGTCTATTTCTAGACATTGAAATTTGGGATGTGATTTTAAAGTATGTCTCCATGTATTAACCTGTACCGTCAATCTTCCTTCGGTTCGAAGTTAAATACCGTTGCGTCATTTAACTTCACTTGTTGTATCAATTATAATCATATCAGTCAGTTTTTTATCTCCTCACACTGTTTGAATTTACGATATTTTTAGTGACTTAAACTTCCTAGTCTGCCACTTCATACATAAAATGTATCAGCTGTATTAAATTTTGGATATATAGTAGAATATTTATCATAAAAAAAATCGTACTTAAAGGTTAGATAAGTAACATGTACCTACACCTGTAACATGTAAGATACAGCTTTGCACAGAAATTGTTACATTTGTCCTAAAGTGTTTAATACGTACTTAATTTAAAATACTAGTTGCTTAACCGAATAAAGTAGTAATTACACACATCGGCTAGTTCTTTATACTAATTATGTAATAACAAATATTTTTTGCTAAAACCCATCATAGGCTTATGTAACATCTGAAGTTAAAAAAACATTATAGTACTAATGAGTTTTGAAAATAAAATTCAAATAAAATGGTGGACCAGATAAATTCTGACTAACTAAAATAATAAAAGTTCTTCTTTAATCACTGAACTGTCGGTATCTGAGTCCCTGAATAATCTTTAAATAATTGTGTTCATCTTTTACCGGTAGCCAGGTGTAGACTATCAAGTAAGAAGAAACAAAATTCAAGGAAACTAAAATTCTCACTGATTTATCTTGAGTGGCTTGGCTGTAGTTACGGACTTGTCAACTAATGTGGCACTTTCGAAAATGAAAACGTGAAAACTTTCAGTATCAAGAAGGAAAGGATTAAACAACAATAACCAGCTTGGAAATGTAACAGCTGCGAGTCGAGCGTTTTCATATTACGATTAATGGGAAAATAAAACTCCTAAATGAAAAAAATCTAACTTACTAACACGTGTTGCGGTGAATTTAACTTAGTCCGTAATACAGGTTACCTACACATTTATAGTAATGCTCGAGTTCTATAATTAATTTCGTGACAGGGCGAATGTTTATTGAAGCTCACCCCAAACAACAGGTGTTCCTAACAAAGGGCATTTCACATGAAACTTGAGCTGTAAACCAGAACCACGTTCTTTTCTCATTAATGCCGCGTACTTAGAGCAAGTGTTCCACGTTGGACCTAGCATACTGCACGTAAATAACAAAGAACCTGCTCTCTCTCACTCTCTCTCTCTCTCTCTCTCTCTCTCTCTCTCTGTATTCACATAACACAAAGCTCACCTTCTATTCAATTACACGGACAAAGCTTATTACTGCACAACACACACACACACACACACACACACACACACACACACACACACACACACACACACACACACACACACACACACACACACACACACACACACACACACACACACACACACACACACACACACACACACACACACACACACACACACACACACACACACACACACACACACACACACACACACAGCTTCATCTAAACTCAGTTATTTCTCATCAAACTCGGTGATCCTAATCCACACACTCAGCGTCCGCGGCAGTAAACTACAGACTTTTGCGACAGCTGGACGAGTGCAACTACTCACTGGTCCTTGAGTGCCACTATGCTGACAACATATGCACACAAAATTAATGTAATTTTGTACTTTTATGGCATTGTTAACGATATATATATAGTATTTAAAATTTATATTTATATTACCTCAAGATGTTATTTTTCCTTATTTGGAACATGTTTCGAGAGCTCCCGTGCTCTCATCCTCAGCCTTCGCGATCTTGCGTCTGGTGAAGTATTTGTGTGTTGGCTGGATGCTATTAATATTGATGTTCACTTCACTATTTTTTCACAATACACACAAATACTTCACCAGACGTAAGATCGCGAAGGCTGAGGATGAAAGCACGGGAGCTCTCGAAACATGTTCCAAATAAGGAAAAATAACATCTTGAGGTAATATAAATATAAATTTTAAATACTATAAATATATATATATATATCAAGAAACGAACTGTACCAGAAAGTGATTGAATATATATATTCGGGTTAAAACGTCCTGCGACGTTGTCCGATGCCTAATTGTCAATATCTCCTGTCGCTGCAGTTTTCTTCGGTTAGACCTCATACACTCATTGATCTCCTTACACCCTGTATCCATGTTACTTTTGGCCTTCCACTTTTTCTGTTTTCCTGTGTTATCCATTGCATCACTCTCTTTGTCAACCTCTCCTCCCCCATTCTCTGCACGTGCCTATACCAAATGAATTGTTTTTCTTGATGTGTTCTAAACCAGTTTCTTTTATATTCTTTTGTTGCTTAATTGTTTTGTTTCTGACACGGTCTAATTTTGATGTTCTACATATTCTTCTTAAGGCTTCCATTTCTGTGGCTTCAATCTTTCTTTTCAGATGTTCTTTCATTCTCCATGTCTCAAACCCATATACTAACGTGCTCTTAATCATTGTGTTGTATATTCTCATTTTCCTTTGTTTTCCTATTTCGGTGCTCCACAGTATCCATTAAGAGACTTAATTACGCTTTGTTTACTCTACACTTTATTTCTGTATCGTCTGTCCCTTCCTTGTTAAAATTTATTCCCAGATATTTGTAATTCTCACATTTTGCTACAATTTCACCACTTTCCAATACTATGTCGGCCATGTTCTTTCCTATACACAAATATTGTGTTTTTCCACATTCATCTGCAGTCCCCATTTTCCGTATTCTTCCTTCAGTTTGCGTGCCATGTTTGTCATATTTGTCATTTGCGCATATTACTTGATCATCTGCAAACTGAAGTGTATATAGACAGGTGTCATCGTCGATTTGGATGCCCATTCCACTGCATTTCTTTTTCCAGGTTGTTAAAGCTTTAGCGACATATATTTTAAAATGGTTGGGGAAATGCAGCATCCTTCCCGCAGACCTTTGTTGACTGTAAAGGGTTCTGATATTTTATTTCCTAATTTCACTGTAGATTTCATGTTATTGTATAAGTTTTGGACAACCTTTACGAGGGTATGATTGATGTTGGTATTTTGAAGCACTTCCCATAGTTTTGATATTGGTATGTTATCATAGGCTTTTTGTATGTCTATAAACATTAAGTATATTGGTCTATTTCTTTCTATTTTCTTCTCTATAACTTTTTTTAGTGAAAACACGTTGTCTGTACAAGACCTACCAGCCCTAAATCCACTCTGCTCTTCCTCTTCGTAATTTGCATATTCCTGTTCTATCATGTCTCTTATTATTCTTGCATATACTCAAGAAGAGTTTTTCAGTTCCATTTTTAGTAGCTCAACATTGATTCCACCTGGCCCAGGGGATCTCCATTTTTTAGTTGTTTGCTTGTATTCTTAACTACTGTCGTATCTATCTGTATTTCTTCTCCTTCAATTTGTATTTCTGTTTGTGTTTGCTGACTATATTCAGGTCTATGTTCAGTCAGTTTTATAGTGCTGAACCCATACGTGTGCAGATATTAGTTATAGTGGGGTGCTGGGTTTCTCGTTGTTTTTAACCTTGTTAAGGAATTTTCATGTTTCACTACACTTTCGTCCTCCAATGTACGCCTCTATTTCTTGACATTTTCTGTCCCATGTTTCTCTTTTTCTTTCTATTATTTTGAGTCTTGTTTCCCTTTTCTTTTCTTTTTAATTGTTTTTTGTGATCTTCTTCATCCTTTGTGTTTAGCCATTTCTTATACAACAGTTTTTTCTCATTAACTAGTTTTTCCGTTTCAGAATTCCACCAATATTTGTTACTTTTCCTAGATTCCTTGAGACCTATAGCCTAATTTTGCAGCTGTTCTTATGCTGTATAGTACATTGTCATAGACCTCAGCTGATGTTAAATTTTCCGGATTTAAAAGATAATTGTCTAATCTTGTTTGATACAGATATTAAACACTTTGATGTTGTAGACTTTCTAAGTTATATTTTTCATCTGTAGTATTTGCAGTTTGATAACCTACATCTGGGATTGTTTCCGTTGTTTTTTGTCTAACCGGGAAGAATATTTTGGCTCTAAGTAAATGATGATCTGATATGTTGCAGATTCTCCTATGCACTCTTATATCTTCAACCTTTAACAGTGTATGTTGTTTCATAAATGTGTAGTCAATGATTGATTTTAAATTCCTTGTGTGTTGTGTCCATGTATATTTGTGAACATCCTTGTGGTTAAAATAACCATTGCTAATTTTAAGTTGATATTGGTCACATAATTCGATGAGCCTTTCTCTATTCTCATTAACTGTTTCTTCTCCGAATGGTCCTACTATATTGTTACTTCTCATTTTTCCTGTCCGACTATTTAGGTCTCCTAAAATTATTAATTCTCTCGTCGTTAACGTCTCTATCGTCGTTTACGATACCATATTTAATTAGTTAAAAAAGTGTTTGTCATGAACGTCAGTATCGTTCATCATAGACCAATTATGATCCCTTCGTCACCTGAGAGCTTTTGGCTGAAGGTATTTGAAATCCAAATTCACTGGAATATTTTATACTTTCTCAATTGTATAAACTTTTCTACTTATTTTATTAATATGGTAATACAGCTTCACTGTTAAACGTTCATTTTGTCTGTAAATCTAAGTATACAATTTGTAATGTACTTAAGTAGGTATACATTTTTTTGTCGAAGAATCTTAAACTATCACTGCGACTTCATTAAAAGTCCCCCTACTGCGAAAACTCGCTTTGAGGTTGAGGAATTAAACGTTTATAAAACCTTCCCATTCCCACCTGCACATCTAGAAACTTCCTACGGAGTCCTTACTGAAGTAAACGTTTATAAAACCTTCCCATTCCCACCTGCACATCTAGAAACTTCCTACGGAGTCCTTAGTGAAGTAAACGTTTATAAAACCTTCCCATTCCCACCTGCACATCTAGAAACTTCCTACGGAGTACTTACTGAAGTAAACGTTTATAAAACCTTCTCATTCCCACCTGCACATCTAGAAACTTCCTACGGAGTACCTACTGAAGTAAACGTTTATAAAACCTTCCCATTCCCACCTGCACATCTAGAAACTTCCTACGGAGTACTTACTGAAGTAAACGTTTATAAAAACTTCCCATTCCCACCTGCACATCTAGAAACTTCCTACGGAGTACTTACTGAAGTAAACGTTTATAAAACCTTCCCATTCCCACCTGCACATCTAGAAACTTCCTACGGAGTACTTACTGAAGTAAACGTTTATAAAACCTTCCCATTCCCACCTGCACATCTAGAAACTTCCTACGGAGTACTTACTGAAGTAAACGTTTATAAAACCTTCCCATTTCCACCTGCACATCTAGAAACGTCCTACGGAGTACTTACTGAAGTAAACGTTTATAAAACCTTCCCATTCCCACCTGCACATCTAGAAACTTCCTACGGAGTACTTACTGAAGTAAACGTTTATAAAACCTTCCCATTCCCACCTGCACATCTAGAAACTTCCTACGGAGTACTTACTGAAGTAAACGTTTATAAAACCTTCCCATTCCCACCTGCACATCTAGAAACTGCCTACGGAGTACTTACTGAAGTAAACGTTTATAAAACCTTCCCATTCCCACCTGCACATCTAGAAACTTCCTACGGAGTACTTACTGAAGTAAACGTTTATAAAACCTTCCCATTTCCACCTGCACATCTAGAAACGTCCTACGGAGTACTTACTGAAGTAAACGTTTATAAAACCTTCCCATTCCCACCTGCACATCTAGAAACTTCCTACGGAGTACTTACTGAAGTAAACGTTTATAAAACCTTCCCATTCCCACCTGCACATCTAGAAACTGCCTACGGAGTACTTACTGAAGTAAACGTTTATAAAACCTTCCCATTCCCACCTGCACATCTAGAAACTTCCTACGGAGTACTTACTGAAGTAAACGTTTATAAAACCTTCCCATTCCCACCTGCACATCTAGAAACTTCCTACGGAGTACTTACTGAAGTAAACGTTTATAAAACCTTCCCATTTCCACCTGCACATCTAGAAACGTCCTACGGAGTACTTACTGAAGTAAACGTTTATAAAACCTTCCCATTCCCACCTGCACATCTAGAAACTTCCTACGGAGTACTTACTGAAGTAAACGTTTATAAAACCTTCCCATTCCCACCTGCACATCTAGAAACTTCCTACAGAGTACTTACTGAAGTAAACGTTTATAAAACCTTCCCATTCCCACCTGCACATCTAGAAACTTCCTACGGAGTACTTACTGAAGTAAACGTTTCAATAGCTGCATACAGTTTCTCTTCACATCGTGTTACTAAAACATAATATAGTGTACAAGGTACCTAAGACGAACAGTAAAAACAAAAAAGTCATTGTTTAAGACATCCAAAACAACTTGTTGTACTCTAAATAAATTCGTGAAATTGTAACAGTGTCCAATTCTACACAGTACACGGGTGCACGCGCAGCCCGCTGTGAAGCAATGACGCCACACGAACCTACGCCAGCATCACACCGTAAGCTACGGTTTGGTTCTAGTTTGCTTTTTTTCTGTGTTCTACAACGTGTCGTACTGTTAACGTAATGTGTGAACCTGATACGAAATAATCTCATATTTTAACAGTTTAAATGTTCACGTCATGTTTTTTATATTACATCAACTTTAAAGCAAGACACCGATAAATGAAAACCAACATGTTTCCTAAACGAATTCGTCTAATAAAAAAAAAGATAATTTCATTTTCCACTGCTGAATTAAGTAACGTTTATATGGTATCTTTAGACTAAAAATTAGCTGCAGATTCATATAAAGAACTGAATATTGCAATAATGTAATAAAGTAAGCTGAGGCTAATTTGAAAGTGAAGTAAGACTAACTTTTTCAATTCTTGTTAGTTTATATTGTTAATGGCAAGTGAAAATTAGTTCTTCTGTTTTGATAACGATTGTTTTGAAAGTCTAATAACTGAGCCAGAAAATTCCATATCCGTTTTATTACTTCCATATTCCTTAAGGAATGGAAGTATGGTGATGGCAAAAAAAATCGTGTTCGAGATTATTGCAGATTCTGATTCTACTACACTCAAAACATGAAAAAAGTCGTTTTCCGAAAAGTGTCTGTGTGTGTGTCTGTCTGTGTGTCTGTCTGTCTATCTGTCTGTAGATTTTTTTTCTATGGCAAACGATAACTGCCGCAAATTCAAACAGAATCAAATAATTGTTTGCATACAGTCCTGATTTGCAGAGTACTCGCGACCTATTGTTTTTGGTGAAGATCGGTTGAGGGAAAGGGGTAGTTTACCTGCAACGGTTTTTTTTTAGCAAGGGTAATTTTGTTTGTTTGGCAAACGATAACAGCCGCAAATTCAAACAGAATCAAATAATGTTTCGCATACAGCCCTGATTTGTAGAGTACTCAAGACCTATTGTTTTTGGTGAAGATCGGTTAAGGAGAAGGGGTAGTTTACCTGCAACGTTTTTTTATCAAGCGTATTTTCTATGGCAAACGATAACAGCCGCAAATGCAAACAGAATCAAATAATGTTTTGCATACGTCCCTGAATGGTAGAGGTCTCAATGACTTTCGATTGTGGTGAAGATCGGTTAAGGGGAAGGGGTAGTTTACCAGCAACGTTTTTTTAACAAGGGTATTTTCTATGGCAAACGATAACAGCCGCAAATTCAAACAGAATCAAATAATGTTTTGCATACAGCTCTGATTTGTAGAGTACTCAAGACCTATTGTTTTTGGTGAAGATCGGTTAAGGGAAAGGGGTAGTTTACCTGTAACGTTTTATGTTTTAACAAGGGTATTTCCTATGGCAAACGATAACAGCCGCAAATTCAAACAGAATCAAAAGATTATTTGCATACAGCCCTAAATTGTAGAGTTCTCAAGACCTATTGTTTTTGGTGAAGTTCGGTTGAGGGAAAGGGGTAGTTTACCTGCAACGTTTTTTTAACAAGGGTATTTTCTATGGCAAACGATAACAGCCGCAAATTCAAACAGAATCAAATAATGTTTTGCATACAGCTCTGATTTGTAGAGTACTCAAGACCTATTGTTTTTGGTGAAGATCGGTTAAGGGAAAGGGGTAGTTTACCTGTAACGTTTTATGTTTTAACAAGGGTATTTCCTATGGCAAACGATAACAGCCGCAAATTCAAACAGAATCAAAAGATTATTTGCATACAGCCCTAAATTGTAGAGTTCTCAAGACCTATTGTTTTTGGTGAAGTTCGGTTGAGGGAAAGGGGTAGTTTACCTGCAACGTTTTTTTAACAAGGGTATTTTCTATGGCAAACGATAACAGCCGCAAATTCAAACAGAATCAAATAATGTTTTGCATACAGCTCTGATTTGTAGAGTACTCAAGACCTATTGTTTTTGGTGAAGATCGGTTAAGGGAAAGGGGTAGTTTACCTGTAACGTTTTATGTTTTAACAAGGGTATTTCCTATGGCAAACGATAACAGCCGCAAATTCAAACAGAATCAAAAGATTATTTGCATACAGCCCTAAATTGTAGAGTTCTCAAGACCTATTGTTTTTGGTGAAGATCGGTTGAGGGAAAGGGGTAGTTTACCTGCAACGTTTTTTTAACAAGGGTATTTTCTATGGCAAACGATAACAGCCGCAAATTCAAACAGAATCAAATAATGTTTTGCATACAGCCCTGATTTGTAGAGTACTCAAGACCTATTGTTTTTGGTGAAGATCGGTTAAGGAGAAGGGGTAGTTTACCTGCAACGTTTTTTTATCAAGCGTATTTTCTATGGCAAACGATAACAGCCGCAAATGCAAACAGAATCAAATAATGTTTTGCATACGTCCCTGAATGGTAGAGGTCTCAATGACTTTCGATTGTGGTGAAGATCGGTTAAGGGGAAGGGGTAGTTTACCTGCAACCTTTTACGTTTTAACAAGAGTAAAGTACTTGAAAATTTATTTAAACTTTTTGAAACAATGGTAATTGTTAAAAATAAAATAATTTTGTTGCCAGGCAATAAAATTATAATTTTTTCATTTTAATGTAATATAATATTTTTCATTTAATACAGCAATAAAAAGGCAGGTAAGACACAGCCTGGCTGTTTGGCTGAAAATGATTTTAAATATAAATCTTAGAATATGGAAGTCATGTATGGTTCTCCATACCGATATTTTTGTCGTTTAAGAGAAGGACGTTCTTTCAAGTTCGATTCCATTGGATATTTATTATTACTCATCACACATTCCTCCGACTCATTATCATTTTATTCAGTGATTACACGAGGAATATTGTGGGTGGAACTCGCATGCAAAGATCTTGTTATTTGTTTACTTTCTGGAATTGGTCAACACACGGTTAGCCCTTTAACAGACGAAAATTCCCGCAGAGAACTTCAAGAGAGAAAATGCGACTTTTCCTTTAAAACAAGTGTTTTCGGAATATTCAGTAAAGCCAACTTTAAATTTTTTTCGGAGTCACAGAGAAAATGTGTTCATAAAAAATCCACTCGTTGTCTTGGAATTAAATTCATGCTTACATTTATTTACATACAATTACATTCATAATTATATTAAGTAATGTAACATTAATTACATTACATTAATGACTTAATTTCATTCATACAAAAGTCAATCCACTGTTTGTGTATGAGGTTGTCTCTAGGATGATGTGAGTGTGTCTGTGTTAATATTATACATTTATTATTATTATTTATTTACTTTGAATATTATTATATATATTTACATTTATTTTTGCATAAAGTTTCGACGTATTCGTTTACTTTATTTTTTGTTTGCTAATTTAAATTTCGTTGACACGCTGACATTCGTTGCTACGTAAGCAAACACACACACACACACACACACACAAAATCACATCTCACTATCAGTGTGATTATATAGCCCAACACAATTGCAGAGCACGGGAGTTTAACATAATACTGTAAAATGCAAACTCATATTTGTCATAACGCATTCTATAATAAAAATAATGACATATTAACAACAATAGTCTAACAATGGTAATAATACCACGTGGTACCGATCATTAGTTACTGAAGAAGACACCAGTCTTCTGCGCATCCAATTCGTGATTCTAACTATCGTGGTACGAAGTGTTTCACTTACAACTCCTGTTTGCTTACGTCCTCTGAAGCAGTAGACTGCATCAGCAAAGCTCGTTGTTATCACCGTGTTTAAATTTTTATAATTCACAATCTGTCATCAAGCTTAGATTAATAAATCATGTTCTTCGACTGTCGCATTAAATTTGGTACAATGTCTACCCTACGAGAACAACAGTCGTTGATTACAATTAAAAAAAAACTCTAAGAATGGTATTTCTTATCTCATGGATCACACTAAACAAGTTTAGGTAGTATGAAACTAATTAAATCTGTACACTTTACAGTATTTCTATAGAAGACAAACTGATTTGCATAGGGATCCTAAAAAATTCTGACCGTTACCAATTGCTTCAAGCTAGTGTTAATAACCCCTCGAGCGCGCAAAAACAGCCTAAAACTTTCTCTCTCCTTCTCTCTCTCTCTCTCTCTCTCTCTCTCTTATATCAGTCATGCTTCAGAACCGACTTACGCGGCGGGAACCGTTTATTTATTAAACACGACTTTTAGAAAAACTACAAAATTCAGAGTTGATTAGTCGCAAATTCAAGACGGAATAGTCGCCACAGTCAAAACTCCAACATTTTATGTAATGGATGATAGAACATTCAGTAGAGTTGTTCACTCAGCAGGCAAACCATGAAGGAGTGTAAACAGCTACAAGAATATGAGTGAACGTGAGAATAATGTGCCGGAAAATCAAGCGTGTGCCAGAACACTAGGATAACTCTTAGCATTACAGAAAAATGTCTTGGCCAATATAACACAACACGGTGGTCAGCTGAGGTAGCAAACTATTTTTTACAATTATTTCTGCTTGTCTACTTTACCGCGAGTGTTATCAAACTCTTTATTTATTTGAAAGCTTACTTACACAAATTTACTGGTAGCTATTACTAATTTTGAATAAGTACGTAATATTTATATTTTCCTGTTTACCTAGAAGAATTATTATAATGCGACTGCGACTTTTGATAAAAGTTAAAAATTATATAATTTGTGGTTGAATTGATTTCTCTGGTATTTAATAAATTTCATTACATTAAAGATTTTTATGCACGCTACCTACGTAACAATAACATATATTTTGAAAAGAGGTAAGAATCAGAGTTTATTATTGAAAATTCAAAAAATACAGAATTTCATTCAACAGTTTGTATTGTTAAAAGGATCACACGATGACAGCTAAAAATGACATTTTTCACATTTTTGTTATTACTATTAGAATTTGTGCATCTATATCTATAAAAATGAATGTTTGTTTCTTTCTTTGTCCCGTATGCGTTCCTATACCATTCATCCGATTGCGATGAAACTTCGGTGAGTTGTTGTGCGCACACCCGTGAAGGTTTATGAATTTTTTTCGGTGGGGTCCTTTGGGGGGTTCTTGGGGTCTTCCACATCTCCTCCTAAACCACTGGACTGATTTCAACCAAACTTGGCACAAATATTTTATGCAACGGGAGAACCAACATAGGGTAGGTGTTTTTTCGATGGGGTCCTTTGGGGGGTTCTTTGGGGTCTTCCACATCTCCTCCTAAACCACTGGACCGATTTCAACCAAACTTGGCACAAATATTTTACGCAACGGGAGAACCAACATAGGATATGTGTTTTTTCGATACGATCCTTCGGGGGGTCCTTTGGGGTCTTTCACATCTCCTCCTAAACCACTGGACCGATTTCAACCAAACTTGGCACAAATATTTTACGCAAAGGGAGAACCAACATAGGATAAGTGTTTTTTCGATGGGGTTCTTTTGGGGGTTCTTTGGGGTCTTCCACATCTCCTCCTAAACCACTGGACCGATTTCAACCAAACTTGGCACAAATATTTTACGCAACGGGAGAACCAACATAGGATATGTGTTTTTTCGATATGATACTTCGGAGGGTCCTTTTGGGGGTCCTTTGGGGTCTTCCACATCTCCTCCTAAACCACTGGACCGATTTCAACCAAACTTGGCGCAAATATTTTACGCAAAGGGAGAACCAACATAGGATAGGTGTTTTTTCGATGGGGTTCTTTTGGGGGTTCTTTGGGGTCTTCCACATCTCCTCCTAAACCACTGGACCGATTTCAACCAAACTTGGCACAAATATTTTACGCAACGGGAGAACCAACATAGGACAGGTGTTTTTTTTTTCGATACGATCCTCTGGGGGGTCCTTTGGAGTCTTAAAAAACTAACTTATTAGATCTGGTTACTATGGCAACCCAATGGAATAGATTCTGTTCTAAATATATTATCGCATTAAATTGAAGACCACGCGAACGAAGTCTTTATATATTATATATATACAAACACTTTCTTTCTTTGAGTGGCATTGCAACGCATGCCGGGTACTCGCTAGTTAATTATAAATTAAACATAAGATTAACACTGTTTTCCGCGATGGGTAATTATTAAACGGCTTTTAATCAAACAAGTCTCCTATTGGTCTGTAGGAGATACGTGTTGCCTTCATGTACGTCTGAAATTTAGTAATATTCGAAAATACATTGGAAACACATTTATATTTTAAAGAATTTTTGTAAACTAGCAAATTTTTTAACATACAAGAAATAAGAAATTAGACAGATTTTGTGGACCTTCCTGTAGTGAAGCCCAGTTACTTTCTACAAACAGTTCGAACAGTTTTCACGCTTGACTGTCACAATGGGAACATTGCCAGACCTTGATTCGGTACGACTAACTACAGTACTAACTCGCCAAATAATGGAGCCAATTTACAGTTTTAATAAATAATTTAACAAAAATAATATTTTAGTTTTTGTAATAGGATGTATAGCTTAAAGCTAAGTATGAATATCTTGCTTGGAGGCTTTATCACCTGATATATGTTGTTTTCTTCCTTACATGATGGACAGCCTGTAGCTACTTATGTCACGCCCGAATTTGTAGACGAAAAACCGAGGCTTATATGTTTAATGTGAACTAACTGAGAAGAAGCGGTGATCCTGTGTGTGTGTTGCAATGTGCGTTGTGCTGCAATAAGCTTTGTCCAAGTAATTCAATAAAAGGTGAGCTTTGTGTTATGTGAATAGAGAGTACAGCAGGTGAACCTTGTGTACAGAGAGGGTGGGGTTCTTTGTTACTTACATTGCATGACGTTTCTTGATCACGGATTCCTAGTTAACAGCCCAACATGCCAGAAACGTCGCGATTATTATCGCGTTCAAAACGACAGCGAAAACTTACGGGATAATGAGTCAAGTTCGGTTTCTCGTTTTAGTAGCTTAAACATTCCGACTCCCAAAACGGTGAAAGACATAAAATTTGACTAAAAAAGGTTAATAACAAAAACTTTATGTTCGCTTATTTTTCTTCATTTTACATGATCTCTATATAATTTCAAAGTTTATATTTTAAAACTCCTTATTTCTTAAAATTTCAAGATTATTCATTAACATTACCTCACAGATGAAAATAGTATATTGTGTGATAGGCTTCAAATAAATTGGTTGTTTCTAAAATTGTATTGTGTAAAAATTTCTTTGCGTAATTTACTGTCTTAGGACTTAATGTGTAGCTTTATACGGTCGGTTAATATCACTTATGCTATGTTCAACATCGGAAGTTTTACCATAAGTAATCTGGTGCTTATTTAAGTACTGTATTTTAATTTATCCGTTTCCAATGAATTTTTATTTGTTTTCAAAATCATTTTAAAAATTATTATAGGTTTGTAGGCATTGACGATAAATGTCATACATGGACAGGTTAAAGCTATTATTACTAAGATTAAGGCTATTGGTAACATGAATAATTTCGGCTGTAGGAAGTAGGATTTATTGTTACTTATGTAGACCTATAATAATATGTATGTCTAATTTGTGTACATATTTAGTTGTTTATATTTTACTGACGATTACCATGTATATTATTGTATGAGTACGAAAGAATAAAATTTGAATTTGAGTGTAACAATATATTTTTTTTCCACATCAACATTAGTCGCTTGATCAGATTTTTATAGTGTTGAAAACAGAGAGGTTACAAATATGGTAATTTTGTTTGGCACTAAAATCAAATTTATAAAGTTGTAATTATCTAGTGGATGGCACACTTTGCGAATCATACCTGTGGCGCGCGGGCCGGCTGTGGGTGCGCGTGCGTAAGTGAGGGTACCTCAGGCACTCTGGCCGGTCCCAACCGCCACCGTTCATTTTACAGACTGGAAATATGGTGTTCCAAAACCGAAAAAGTGCGGTGCGTACTACCTTACCTTATTTCTGCAGCATTAGGAATTATTTTGTCTGGTCACTTTCTTCACTTACCCAAGTTTAAATACTTACAGGAGCTGTGAACTCCGTCGTTTTAAACAAAAAATAAATTGTCATATTTCATAACAACTATATATATTTTTAAAAAATATTGTCAACACGTTCCTATGTTCCATTAAGACGAATGAGGATATGTTATACCTTACAAACGAAGGCATGTAGGAAAAGGATATTACGAACCTAGCGTGGTATAAGTTGAAAAGCGTATGCACTGCAAACTATTCAATTTGACTTCTATGAGTTGCTTAATTTAAAAGTTACACTAATAAGTGGCGTCGTATTCTGCGGAAGAATGAATCCTATCCCGGTTGTATTCTATGTTTATGACGTTACTCTCAAACTTTATATCCAATAGTGTATTTTGTTGTTCTGCTCAGTGCCTATTGTAAAATGCAAGAGCTTGCATATATTCATTAATAAAAATTTACCACGCGTTTTTTGAAGAAGCATGTTTTAAGAAATCTTAACCCAATTTTTTTTTTTTTAACCGAATAGAAAAAATTTTCAGTTCCGAATAATTCAGTTTCGTGGTGTAGAAAAGCGGTTTCGTTTGCTGCTCACAATCACAACGGCTGCGCTGTGACCGTGAGATCGATTCAAGGTCAGGACTCGTTTTGCTCGCCCGCCCCTTTACTGGGCACTTGTCCACATGGGGTCCTGTCCAGATATTACATTATGTAATATGTAGGCCTAATATCTACACATCATTACATTGTGTACATAAGTAACAAAGGCAGACTTAAATTATACAGTTAGACAGATAGACGGACAGAAACACACTCGCGCGCGCGCGTCAGACTTAAATTATACAGTTAGACAGATAGACGGACAGAAACACACTCGCGCGCGCGCGTCACTAGCATGTGACTCACCACCGGTTACTAGGTTGGTGATTTCTCTTTGGCGGTGGTGAAACATGAGTTGTCCACGACCAGGGGGCGCAGCAGGTCGCACGCCCAATACTAGAATAGAGAAGAAGATATTTCAGTATACGTTTTTTTAGACCGTATTTGGACATACAATGTTCGAAATAATCCTCTTCCTTTCCATTCATTTTTCTGTGTCGATCTGATCTCTACGTTAAACATCTTCTCCCATGTTAGCTTTATTTTACTTCAACTTGAAGTTTCGTAGAAACGTAGGCTCCGAAAGAGGTTTATATGGTGTCCCGCGCAAGATTAGGTTTAGACAGATTTTTAACTGTATTATGATCTCCATAAGAGCCACTTGAACGAATGAAGCTCAAAGCAAACAAGGCAATTCCATCTACTTACATTACTGATTTTTTACAAGATGTGTTATTACTACAAGTACGTGTGTGCTTTTATCATGTCCTTTTTGTTAATGACGAACAAACAAGTAAGCCTGTTTAAGTAATATGTTTATCAAACATAGGAAAGTATTATATTGTGTACCAGCTTTGTTTTTCGACTCGTATTTGGAATTTACTGACTACAATAACGTATCATTATCTGTCACTGTAAACATTTTTATTTAAAAGTTCTCTGAGACTTGGAAATTATTTCAGCGATGCATACTGAACAAAAATATTGAGTGCGTTTAAGTTTGTCATAATACGTTTGTCATAAAAACTGTTGTCATACGGTTGTCATAAAAACTGTTTGTCATACTATGACGTTTTTCGACACCAATAACTGTACTACGTAGAGATTCAAGAATATATAGAGTAAAATTATCTAAGAGGGTAACGCACATCATAAAATGAAGAACACGAAAGTAAAATTCCTGAATGGAAAAGGTTGAACAGTATTCGTGTAAAAATGCTGACTATAGCTGATTTATTCCAAAATTGTGTTTTCCAAAGCCTCGAAGTTTACAAGGAAGTACAAGGAAGTATATATGCCTATAACTTGCAGATGAACATGTCACGTGTCTCAGTTTGAAATCTTGGAATTATTTCTTCCTCCAATATAATGAAGAACGCGACATTTCAGATATTATTCATAATATTTTTGCCACCACTGCAGGCGACATTTTTTTAAATGAAAATATTCCATTACATAATATTTATGTATGTACGCGTATGACGACAGGTGAAACAAAGTGTCTTTAACATGTCTAAAATCGGAAAGGGTTCCAACAGAGAGGAGTATTTCCATTATTCATAAACTGTTTACGTCTACGTATGAAGTATCGCGTTCAGTGAATAATACAATGAAAAACGACAAACTCTTATAGAAGTAAAACACCAGCTCATTTAGGCACAGGTTCTTTACCGAATTCAAAAACACGCTAATTAAGTACGACCGGTTACTTTAAATTAGGTGTGTGTGAATATCGTTACAAATAAAAAAACTAGGCTAATTAATCTAACAATTTTGAAATAATTAGAAAATGTAGCCTATATGCAGATAACAGTACTAAAATATATAGGCTACAATAGGGTATAATAAAGTAACCATAATTATACAGTAACACTATATGAAATGAAACTACTAAGTGTGCTCTACACTAATGCAGTGTGTAACTTGTCTACGAATATCAGAAAAAATAATGTTACTTAATAATATGAACAATTTAAAAAATAATTTGATCCATAAGAGGAACTAAAACTCTTATACACTTTGAAGATATTAAACGTTGAGAAGGCTATGGTGGGTAGCTTTCTTAAGTACAGAAATTATTCGTATGGCCGTTAGGATTTGCCTATCGCCTATTAAAATTTAGTAGTCAAATGAACGCACACAAACGAACGCACATTTTTCTAGTAAACGTATTGGTTGATTCGCTGTTCTATTTCAGCAAGCTGCGAAAGTTGGTATGTCTCACCTATTGGCTTGCTGCCAACAACTTTATATTTGTAATCCAGTTTAGTGGAACTTTCGTAAGTGGTCTGTCCACGCGTACTTTACAGTTAAAACTGTTACTTTTCGCTTCATTAACCTTATTTTTGTGTACGTTAGTGTCCAACCGTTTGTTTATTTTAACACCCCATCTCTTTCACTGACTAACGTGAAAGGATGATACGATCCTTATCTTACCGAGATGACGGTTCAATAACATGACGAATCATTGGCTTGCCTTAGGAATTCGAACAATCACTTTCATTACCATACATTAATAATCTTCTTATAGGACACTTTGCAACGGCACCTGACAGTTTCCTTTTCCCTAAGCAAATTTTCAAGTGGTCTAAATATTTAAAACTCCTAACTTTGGATTGTGTAATAAACTATTACTGTTAGTTTGTCACTAAACTTATCTATTTCGCTGAAATCTTCGTGTAACTCAGCTACGAGGTGTACTAAAATATCATCATTTTAAGGAATTCGAACAAGCGCCATCTGTGAGTAAATAAATTAACTACCCTCATGAAACAAATTAACTGGTTGTTTTCCGCGGTAGGTTATTTATTAACTGGCTGTTAATAAATAACCTACCGCGGAAAACAATAACATAACAAAAACATAACATAAATAACATATGTTTAGGATGGCGACGTTTAACCGTCAGGATCGTTCGACCGAATGGCGGAAATCCTCTGGCAGTGTCTACGTCAGCAATTAAAATTACCTTGAATGAAGTATTCACAAAAAAGTTTATTGTTACTAAGATAATTATCAATATTTAAAGCATGCATGCGGCAGCGAATTCCGGCGAGACAATGAAATTGTCTTCAGCAGTGACAAGGTTAAAGAATCTGCGCGCCGACGACATACGGTAAACAGCAATTCGAGTTTTTGATCCATTGTGAAGGAAGCGCGCGCGTATTACGTGCACAACTATTGTCTCTTTTTGTGCGGTTCTATATTTGGTAGCCTCTCGATTTATACATTCTGAAAACATAAGAGATAAATATTTCGATCAACATTTATTATAAAAGAAAAATGGGAGAATGAAAAAAGATTTTTTTTTAATATAATGTATTAAATGTAATCTGGTTTTTGTTTTTAATATTTCCAGTTACTGAAACAACGCGATTTCTGTCTGTCTCATCTTTTGTTTTGTTATGTTATTCAGTTAAAGAAACACACGAATGTAACAGTACATTGTTACGTTTTTGTTAAAAGCTTTCAGTGTTTAGATTATACTTATTCAATAGCCTGTATTCATTACGGTGTACATCGTTTTATCCATAGAGCTACGGTTAATTGCACTAACTAAATCACAGTTTATACCACATTTTAAAGTTCTCGTATGCAAATAACTTACCCGTAATAACGTGCCAACAACGCGCGCTATAAACTACGCAAAACATGCATGAAACAAGTAAATTATTTGCATAGTAGAACTTTAAAAGTGATATTTATATGGTCATAAATATTAATAAATATGTCCGTACATGACACAAAACCAACATGTTACTACAGTAAGTGAATGTCAGCCAACTAGGTGTCAGCACGCTTAGCAAAAGCAAAGTAAGGACTTACGAAATGGCAGATACACCCACACACATATCAACTGGAAATACGCGAGCACGAACGTGTTCGTATACATTTCTGCAAGGTAATGTAGGCGAGTCGTTGTTCATCTGAATTTGATTGCGTAGATTTTTGTTTTCTTTTACTCGATTTTACTCGACTTCTTCTCTAATGTCTTCCTTAGGAGAGATGAAAAAACTATAGGCCTTAATGAAGACACTTTGAGAACAGCATCTTTAGAGACAGTAAAAGAGGATGTCGAAATTTCGAGCAGAAGAAAAAAGCTGATGCAATAAAATCCGACTCACATACGGACCTAGCGCAGTACTAATGGACACATGTAGGCCTACATATACATATTTACACGTCACTATATTTATTTTAATTACAAACTAGAGAACTAAAATATGCAAATTAAAAATGCTAAAAAATGGAGTAAAATATATAAGAACACAAGGCAAAGAGTTTTGTACACACACACACACACACAAACGCTCGCGCGCACCAGGAAAGTCTTGAGTCTACCGTGGGGATCGGACAATTCAACATACCGACATACGTTTCCTGGAATATAATTTATTCAATCCCAACTCTAAATTCTCGTGGTGGGATAGTTACTTTGAGCAACCCGGATAAATATTGGATTTAATCCCATTGAGAGTCAATGTCGAGTACACGTGGTGACGAGGCGTGAAGAGATTAGTATTAAGTCGCTACGAGTATGAAGACTCTATCCATCTGGAGACTATTTAGACAGGATACTCTTCCAAGAATGGCGGCGCAAGAATTGCTTAGACGGTCATGCCGGAATCCACAAAAACAATACCAATCTACTGTCACCCATTCCCAACATGCAAAATGGCAGTCAAGGTCATAACAGTTCTCAAAATACCACATATTAGCCCTGTTGTTATGACAGCGATAAAAGCATTGTGTAGCGGAGATTCTCAGATCCTTGTGTGATCCCGCTTTCCAGATACACACGAGTACCTTTCGTATACGTTCGGAGTCGTAAAACAAAGATCGATCTCCAGAAATTGGAGGATAGTGCTCTCGGCGATCTACTTGTGGTTTACGTATACAAGCCTCGACAGTAAGAGCTACTGTCTAGCGATTTGGAGGCAGCCTTCGGTGCACACAGGAGGGTAGTCCTGGCGGGCGACCTTAACTGTAAGCATCTCGATTGGTAGACCCGGCTGGTGAACCAAAAAGGGACGGCTTATGCAGGTATGCTGATCCGGCTCGGATAACAGTCATGGGACTGACTGAGAATACATACTGTCATACATAAAGAAGACATATTGAAAAAATATAACACAGACATAGACAATTAATTAGGCAACAAAATTAGAAATACTGGAGTACCAGTAGAAAACAATTCAAACATATTATTACCGAGTGAGGCACCAATCCACAAGAGACAGCAAATGAAAAAGATATGCTGCAAAATGGAAAACTGAAAACACACAAATGTTAAAAACAAAAACTTGAATGCAATATAATAACTCCTGAAAAAGCACAGTATACTATAAATAAAAATAAAGAGTATATAATCCATACTATATTTTACTGACAACAAATTATGAAAGTAGAGGTAAAAATATGGAATATAAGAGATAAATATATGGAATATAACAATAACATTATTATACACATGAAAATGGAATTATAATGAGAAAAGATTTGTCAGAAACAACGAGTTGTAAGAATATAACAAAAAACAAAAAGGAGTGAAACACATAATTTAGGTTTGACACACATTCACTGCCCACATTATATGATATAGAATACTTGTATCCAGGTATTTTACTGTAAGCATTTATTGAAAGAAAGAGTTTGATGAAGTACTGCTAAACATGAAAAAAAGTGAAGCTTCCAGGCAATTTGACAAACGAGGGAATACAAATGAGGAAATGCTACAAAGTCTCTTGAATAAATCCATCAGATTGAAGAATGCGTCCTCGCAACGCCCTCTGTTATTGGTATTATTGAAAGAAATATATACCAGCTTCATGCTGTCATTTCTAACTAGTGTTTTACTAACAGATTTAACAAATCTAATGCAGACTTAATTTAGAACTAACAGATTAGGCTTAATTTAGAACTAAGACAGCCTTAATTGAGAACAAGAAGTAAACATTCATTTGATCAGGCAGGAGCTATACACTTTGAATGGGAAACCACTTTGAGTTGAGTTTGTCGATTATGAGAAACAACCTTATAATACTGTGTTAATAAAAAATTAGTTAGGACTTGGGAAGAACTAGGGATAGCAGAGTGATATTCCCAGATAATGTTTGATATCTATCGTATGTATCGTAACAGTCCAAATCAAACTATTTACTTTATCTAATAAAGCAGTGTGGCTTATCTAGAAAAGCAAGTGTGGCATAGAGCCTATCCTCTACATCTATTTTCAGTATTGCTAGACGGCTTTCAGGCGATTATGACAGGAAAACAGAGGAATGGAAGTAGATAGAATAAATTTTTCAAATCTGATATTTCCAGATTACGCAGTGTTGTTAAAAAAAATGCAGTCCAGATAGGTAATGTTGTGCCATTGTATCCAGGAACTGTAAAATAGTTTTTAATCGAATCAGATCTGAGTTTATTATCTTTGGAGAGATGAGCAACAGCATTAAGAAGATCAAATTTCCCATCTGTTTAAAAAGAAAAGTTAATGTTTAGTATTATAAGGTAATATAATAGTTTTACACACACGCATATTTATATAATAGGCTCTATGTAAATTTGTACATTTTTTCGTGACAGTTACGAATACATGAGAAATTATCAACACATTTGCAGTGGTAAATTATGGAATAAATTTTTCCATTTTCCAATTTTCTCAAAACCATACACAAAAAACAAACAAACAAACGAACCTCCGTTCTAGTCAGTTTTGTTTTGCTCTGTTCTGCTAGTCCTTTGTCTACGTTTACTCGCTTAATATTTTTATAATTTGCTTCTAATAATAAGTGCGTCTAGACGTTTGATTCGAGTAATTGGTACTTGAACAGGGAATGTATTTAAAAATCAAAGCTACATAAAGGATTAACATAAACTTGAAATTTATATTTTTTAGAAAAGTCTGTACTAAGTTGTAGATGTAATATTCTTTTGACTGTAATTACCTAACAATACTGCATTAATTTTTTATAACGTAATCTGTGAAATTTAATTCACATTCTGTGAAAGTTAATTCTATATAATTGTACAGTGCTATAGAATAATTAATCATAAGTTTAATGACTAAACAAATATTCATTTCAAACGAAAAAAATATCTTCTTCCATCGAATACTGACTTGATTTTCTGTCTAGCTACGTATGGAAGAGTTGATTCTTTAAATTAGTCTAATGGCAGGCTAATTGTTTATAACTGTCCAGTAATCTAATAACGTGTAGCGGACCATCACATAACTGATGCCTTGACACTGCTTCTTTTTCCTGTATCAGAGGGGCTATGTTCCAGTTTCTCGTGTGTCGAGAACTATTTGAATATCTACATAGAAGTAGCCTCCTAACGGCCAAGTGAAATTCATCAAATTAACTACATAACTCAACACTCGGGAGTTCAGTTCACATTAATGTGCTCCAGTAGAGACAGAAAATTTACATGTTGATGTTAGGTAGGCCTACACACCCAACATATGAAACTTATAATTTTACAATTCAAAGGAGGAAAGAAAAGTTGATATTAGGCGACCCTACGTGTAGGTACCTACTTGAGACCATAAAATCAGTGGAAACTAAAAAAAAAGCAAAGGAAGCAATACATGGGGGAGCCAGGAGACTCGTCAGAGAAAAACAGGCACGCGTGTCCACGTCGATACAAACACTCAACACACAGGCACACGCGCGCGCTCTCACTCAACGAAGGCAATTCTGATGCCTGTAATTCTTATGTTCAAGTTCAGAGGATATGAAAAATAATAATTTTTTTTTATGCTTTCCATTTTTAAATACTAAACGAAGATGGGGTCAGTCTGAAATAAAAAGTAAATCAAATCGATTAAATGTAACGAGGATGAAAATTCTGTTACATTTGAAACCTTTACTAGAGCATTTTACTGTTGCATTTTTACAGCAGAGCATTTTGTCCTGGATGCGATAAGGTAGCCTGTAAAATGTTATGATCACTCGATAAAAACTCGATAAGACTAATAAAGCTGAATACATACACTTTAGGAATAGCGAACCATGGAAAGTTCGAAGAGCGAGACCCCAAGTTAGACTGTGGCCGCTAAGTGCTGCACATATTAAAATTACGTTCCCTTATAAATTGCACGAAGTGAGGAGTAAAATGGCAAGAGAGAGAAACTTATACACAAGCTGGATAGGTTCAACACCGTGAGATGTAGGAGAGAAAAGAAAAAGAACTGAACCTGTGTGTGTGTGTGAAAGCTAATTTAAACAGGTCATTCAATCTTCTATTTAAGTGCGATTATCGATATTTACCATTGTGAATGAGGTATTGTGCTGCTTAGTACACGTTATTTATCGCATTGCTACGTTCGTTGAGATTAAAGACAATTTCGTGACGCTCTTAAAAATTCTAGATCGTCGTTCTAGACGTTTCTTGACTAGCCGAGCGCATTCAGCCGGCGCATGAAGCTTTGACTATGACCAATCTCCAGATTGTTCTAGCGCCTGTAACTGCGCAAATTATGTCGCCCTGCCGTGCCGCCAGGAAAATGAAAGATTATTCTGGAACCTCTGGGGTATATATAAGCGTAGCTACCGGCTTAGAAGTTTAGTTTAGACTTGACGATTTCGCAGTGATTGTTGCGGTTTACTGAGAAAGACTACTATGTTAATTAATGGAAAAATGTAATAAGCTGACATTTATTGTTGGACAAATTTAACTTGAATTATTGTATAGGAGTGCTTTGTTGATTTATAACTGCTGTTTGTGTTTTATTAAAGTTTGTATTTAGTGACTTCACTGGTGTCAGTTATTCTGTTTCCACTGGACGCCACGACGATTGGTGTGATGTTCGTCGTGGGTCCGGACTGATCGTTATGTTTAAACAGGTGGAATAAAATAAATGAACACACAGAAATCGTTAATTGCAACTTTAAGAATGAAATTTTAAATAAACATAACAACAATAAATACTCGTCTACAACAGTCCTTCAAGTTTATGATTGTACAACACACGCCAACATAACAAACTATAAATATCGCGTAATTAACACTGTCGTGATAAATAATGTAAGTCACTAACTACAGATGTCTGCCCACAATAATTCGCAATTATCGTGTTACACTAAACCGCTATAGAACACGCGCAATCACAACAACAAATGCCAGCCGCTTTCAGAATATATGTATGTATGCCCCGCCGAGGTTGCGAGATGATGTTACTCGTTTCGCAGTAATACGCGTACTCTAAGCACTCCGCCGACTGCCGACCTTGTACACATCGCTGACAGACTGTCATTCCACGCATGTTGTCTATCTCATACGGCGTCAGAATATTTTTGTGTAGATTTTCCTATACAGTTCAAAAACAACAAGAAACTAATGGTTTGTGTAATGATAGGAGAGGTTTGAAACAAGCTGTCGCTATCTCAGCAGCTCCGATGTTATGGATTTTAACAGACACTGATGATCGTATTTTTTGGGTATAATAATACAGTATGCGTCCCAAATAAGTCGTATATACTGTATTTTACATTCCAGGAAGCAGTATATATCAGCACAATATATTGTAGGTTTACAAATTGCTAATCGTGTAGTACAGTATATAGGCCTACGTATTCAATTTATTCGTATTACCTTTCACTGACAGTTTATATTGAAAAACTACTCGTCAATTTGTAGCTCAAAGATATGTACAGGGTTCTCCCTATACTGCTGTATGGTATTGGTAAGTACGTATTTCCATTGATGGGAAACGAACAGGACCCCATACAACGAAGTATCTGACTTAAATTATAGCTATTAAGTCATTTCTATTAACGATTTCTATTTAAATGATTTCCTTTATTTCCTAAGAAGTGAATTAATTTTGGAGATACAAAAATGTAGGATAGCAATTTAAAATGTACCTGGAGACAGCAAAAACGTGTACAGAATGTATTATTGGTGGAAATAACATTCAACAGGAATACTGCTGACGTAGCTACCAGTGTGTTATGTACAATATTACCCGCGGGACATCCAGCACATTCCCTCTTAATGGTTCGCTTTAAATTTTGTTAAGTAATGTGAAATGCGTGTATGTGTGTGTGTGTGTGTGTGTGTGTGCGCGCGTGTGTGTGTGCGTGTGTGCGTGTGTGTGTGTGTGTGCGTGTGTGTGTGCGTGACCTGAGCGTGGTGGAAACTAGAGCGGTACTAGATCTTCTCCCACGTACAGTCGTCAATGGAGATTATTGTGTAGGTAAGCATCTCGTATTTATGTGTATTTAAACTTAATAAACCCTCAAAACCAAGAGACCGACACTACTTTAAACTATTGCCGTCCGTCAGCGTAATTGCTAACTTCTCATTATTCCAGTGACTTCACACATAAACATCAGCGTGCTTCTATGTTGGAATATTTTAATACCTTAAGTACTAATTCTACCAAGCTGTTTGTTCTTAACATTCTACTCGCAACTACGCGCAACGAATTCATTGTACCATGATCACAGAAAGTGTATGATTGATTCTGTAAGTGAACGGACCAGAAACAGCTCTACTTGTTCTCTTTTATAATTTCCGTTTGATTCGAATTCCTCTCTTAGCTTAACCGCCAAATCGTTCTTCTAATCTAAAGAGATCTTCTCCATAATTAGGCCTAGGCTAGTTAGCATGAGCCGCATGATCCTAAAACTGGTCTCTCGACTTCTGGACTACACACACACACACACACACACACACACACACACACACACACACACACACACACACACACACACATTCGATCACTCATACCGGTGTATTTTCTGTACTGTAAGACGGGATATAAGATAGAAGATTTCTATCTAACCTCCGGCATCAGATCTCAAATAACAATAATAAATTCATCTATGCATATACGTAAATATAGCGTCCAAAAAACTCTACATATAACATATACTAATATAGCATATACATAATCTAGCGCTACTGGAAAGCCCAGGGTTGGTTCCCTTCCATCATTCTACTGCCCCTCTTTATTTTTCATCGCCTGCGGTCATCCACTTCCACATCATTTATCCAACCGGCTCGTGGTCTTCATTAACTTTTTCTGCCTCCAACCCTTGCAATCCTTACATTCTTCGTTTCACTCAGAAGTGGTCCTCTTGACGTGCCGTAGTCACCAAAATCCCTGTGCTTTTATTGCTTCTGTGACCTCCTGTTCACATAATAGTTGTCTTATTTTCTGATTTAACATATTTCAGACGTCCAGTTACTTTATTGGCTCAAAACAGTTTTCTTAAGACTGAGTTGTTACACTTTCCTCATATTTTGTTCTGCTTTACTACAGATGTAATTAAATTCTGTTAATCCTTAACTGCTCTATTTCACTGTAATTGTAACAACGCGAGTAAACTTCTGTTACCTGCCATCGGCGTTACCTGAATCTCTTCTAGTTTTTTATTAAGTATGATTTCTATGGTTCTTAGTACCTGTAAACTTTTTTAACTCTTCGAAAACATATGTTCTTCAGTCTGCCTTATATGGAATCTTTGTCCGTCAATGTCACTTATTTTGTCTTGTTCTGGTTTTGTTATCGACTGTCTTTGTGCAGAGTTGCTAGTTAATCCTTGTTTAGTTCTTGTTATAATTACTATGTACTATGTTATAATTACTGCAAAGACCAGGCACTGATGACGCTTACAACAGGGCATCCTAGATATACTGTTTTTGCAATTTCTAATTATCTTATCTTGTAAGAAACTGAACAACAAATACGGAAGAAAATGCTCCTGTGTTATGTCTTGCTGTACTCTAAAAGTGTAAGATAAATTCTCTTTTATTTATACCCTATTACATAGGCTACATTGGCTAGATAAACTCTTAGCCGTTTACATGTAAATAAACATGAGATTGTTAATTTCTTCTTTGATCCTTAAAAACAAATAGTAGAAACTCTCGGCTAACATTTTTACTATATGCAATAATACTTGCAACATATTACTATTGCAATAATATTGACGTATCAACTGTTTAATATATATGCTGATTACATTAAAACTTTCTTATACATTCAAAAATTGCTTTCGATAATTTTCGTCAGTTATTAAAAATTTACAGGCATTGCACAAATGCAATGCACAGAGAAGGGCATTGAAAAGGCTTCAATCAATCTAAAAAATATATTGCAGCAGGATACAGGATGATAAGCGATGTTAACCGTATCTAAGCATGGATGACGAACATTTTCAGGTTTAAAATGGTTCTATGCAAATTTTTGTCTTTTAGCCGTAAGTTTTGTATTTAGCATAGGATAAGAATGTAGGTTATATAAAATTCTTCATAAAAATGTGTTCTTTATTGTCATGTACTTTTGTGTGAATTTGTTCGCGTGTGATAACTTGTGTTCGCTATATCTTCCGCGGTAATCAACCCATCGACGTGAAACTTTGACAGTGGATTGTTTTTGTAAATAGCTACAATTCTTATTTACTCTGAGGTTTACAACTATTTTATAAATATGGTTTTTTTAGTAGGGAAAACTCAATTTGTAACGCTTATTATTAATAGGGTAATAAAATTCGTAGATAAAATCAATGCAAGCTCTTGCGGATTTATACAAACTTTTGCAGGAAAACCTTATATCTTTTGCAATCATCAACCATGTGACCTGGGTTTAACCAATCGGAAGACACTAATTTCAGTAATATTCGTACTCTGTAAAGTAAGGATCGCTACAGTTTTTCAATTGCAGTTGCAGAGTGAAGTTGTGTCTGTCGTCGAGAGTTTTGCTCGTACAAACGTATAAAAATCTTAACTTACAATAAAACTTGGAACTCTTTGCGAAGCTTTGCGTAAAGAACCAAGCGGGTTAACAACCTAAGTAAAAATTATATTAAATTAAAGTGCTTTTCGCGTTAGTGTAAGATAGTCCGCATAGGGAATTATTAAAAACACTTCAAGCTTTCTCGGAAGGTGTACGCCAAATACACCGCGTTTCTAATAAGTACCCGTAATCACCCTGAGATTAATAAAATTAATGTGTAAATAAATAATAGCTGTTTCGAGTAAGAACGATCATTATTGTGAGCGTAACAACTTTGTGAAAAGTCTAATTGGTGTTAGCAGTTAGACGGAATCGTCAACGAGCCGTATCGAAGTATCGCCGCTGGAGCAACCCGCCGACGAAGGGGACGCCAGCACGAAGAGGACGCCAGGAAGGAGAAAGACGCCGAAGAAGAGGACGCCAGGACGGCAGCGACGATCAGAAGAGGAGGAACGCACAGAAGGAGGACGTATCAGCAAGTGAACGGAGATCATCAAACCAGTAAAATCGATATAAAATCGAACTATATAAACTATTATTGCAAAATATAAAGTGCATGACAATTTGTAATATAATATACATCATAAAACCAAGTATGTCTTGTGTATAATAAATAATTTTTCATCACCTCCATTATAGACTCGTTTGTAATTTCTGCACACTCACTATATCCTTTGCGATAATTAAATCTGTATCGTTGCAATATATATTTATGTTCATTCACCAATCAAAGAATTCATTCTTCATTCACCAATCAATGAATTCATTCTTCATTTACCAATGTACAGATTATAAGTTAAATGTAGTCGCATTCATAAGCGAAGTTTTATATGTGTACTACGTTATTGACAACAAAGACGTAGTTTCTATGGAACTCACCGGTTCCCATTTTCGATCACGCACCAGCGATCGGCCGCAAATGTGCGACACGTCCTTATAAACATTTTCAATGTTAAAATCATGAAACACAACACTTCTCTTTCAGCATCGTAACACTACAACGATTTATACAATTTACGAAATGGAACACTCTCGTGTATATTATACTGAATGTATAATACAACCTCCTCTGTCGATTATATTTGCATATAACTTATAATCTTATATTTTCGTATATTTTATAATTATATATTATTATATTATATTATATTAAAATCGTATATTTTCCGTTCTCTGGAGGCTTCCTTCGGCTCATCATGTTTATAAAAATAGGTGACAAAATCTAAAAACTAAAGTAGTTGGTTCGCGAAGATTATTAAAATTAACATATGACAGCTTCCTTTCGTGAGGTTCGGTAATGGCTTATGATATTTGTACAGTAAATAACAAACAGATTGGAAATCTGCAACAACGTTAATGGAGTTGAGTTTAATTTTAATGTTTAGAGTAGTATTGCTGTAAATTCGCTTTACTCAGTGAGATGTTCGTACAACAGTGCCACGACGAACACGCTTCCAACTTGCACAAACTAATAATAACCTCACTTGTGTACTTGTGTTTCATCCAACTAATTTACAACATTGTGAATTCTAAATGGAAACAGTAATTTTGTCTTGACACAATTATATCTTAATTATAAAGCGTACAGATATAGTAGGCAGTTGGAATGCTTTCCCCTTTATTTTGGAACACAGTTAGGCAGATAGGGTTTGGAACCTGTTGCTCATCCCAGCAACCACGCCTCAAGCAATTTGGTTTTTTACACTCTTGCCAAACATAAAAACTCGTTATAGCATTATTGCTGATTAAATTTAGGAAATTAATTGTTAAGTATTTTAATAAAGTCGTTCTTCTCAAAATGATGAATTCTCTTTATGTTATATCTATATCATTTTACCAATTAAATTTTATAAGCCAGCTTTATTTACTGAGATATAGTATTACAAAAAATGATAGTCTAAATGGAAAGTAATGAGACTGCAGTGATGACTGTCTCTTGTAAGTTAGTTGTGTGTGTGTGTGTGTGTGTGTGTGTGTGTGTGAGAGAGAGAGAGAGAGAGAGAGAGAGATCACAATATGCATATGTAAGACAAATCTTGTGAGAATTATTAAGAATATTTCTGTATTGTAATTTCCATCTGTATGTTAATGTAATGGTATACCCAAGTAAATGTGAAAACACAAATTATACAGTGCCAGTGTACAACATACCTACCTAATACAACAGACTCCTATAACATGTACACAACTTGTAGGATAATCTACGATATCCTACACAACATACATTTGTATCCACAATTCGAATTTTATTGCTACTTATCACTTCATTGTTTACTTTAATAAGCAACCTACGTTTTTTAGTACCGGTTTTCTCAATTTATCTAAGGAATTTGGTGTATATTACAGAATATTTCATTGCTGAAAATATTATCGACACAAGTGATATATTTTCATTGCTTTTAAAATACGTACTGTATAGGTATCATATTATAATAGTATCACTGTACTAATAGTGTTATCATATAAAAATGTTACTTACCGTTGGCCTCAACAAAACAAGGTACAGTGACTAACAGCACGTTCAAGGCGAAATAATGAAACCCGTGTTTCGGTGGCGCCATTGTAAGAAGTCAAGTCGGTGTGCACTACGTTTGCATCAGGAAGTCGCTCTCAGCCACATAACTACAACATACGTTAAAGTCTGTACCACATACAGCTCCTGTCGTTTGTCGCTTTGTTGTCGTATAGTCTACGGGCTGCTGCTGGTGGCATACTTGTTACTGTTTTCCAACCATTCTCACGACCTGAAACAAAATACAGCGACTGCATGACTTATTCCGAATTACCAGTGTGACGAAACGCATGGGTACAATGTTTTTAGACAAATATAAACATAAGTTATAATAAATGCAGACAATTAATTACGTAGATAGAAGGATTCATTAAAAGTAATCCAAATAAACTAATTTAAAAGAGAAAATCTGAAGATATCTGACACCTTTGAGTGAAAAGAAATGTTTCGGTCAGAGAGGAACAATTGGTGGAGAACATAGTAATTTTCAATTAAATTGAAACTAGATCCTAGCGGACTGCCTTTGGAAAAATGAACAATGGTATTAAGACCTACAACTTCCCTATTTGCCCAGAAGTAAAAATTTAACATTCAGTAAAATAAAATAACAAAATATATTATTATTGTTACAAGAATATACACATTTCCTTCTTGGTCGATAGAAACAATTAAAATACTTATTCTAACGAGGCGAGAGGGTGAGGCCTTTTAAAGAAGTTACAGTATATCCGTTTCAGTACGTGTTAAACAAAAAAAAGCAAAACACAAATGAATCCGTATTCCTTCTACCAGAACATATTTGTCTTATTTGATCACTTAGTATTTTTGTTATTTCGCTTCCAAACGTTTGATTCGAGTAATTAGCATTCGACTTAAGAACTGAATTTAAGCCCCAGTTTCCATATTAAGAGTATAAATTTATGATGCGTATAAAAGGTTAACGTACTTATTATTTATGATATTTAGAGTTCTTAGAAAATACTATACGTAAAGTTATGATCATAAATACGTACTGTACGTAAATACGATCACTCATGTTATGATTAAAAGTCAAAGTCATGCGGCTGTTTACAATAAAAAGAAAAATATGAAAAAAAGAGAAAGAAAGAGAAAGTGAGACGGACAGACAGACAATGAGCGATCTAGGAAATGTCTTGTATATTGCTGTTTGTTTTTCAGCCTACAAAGCGGAGTTTATCTTCCGAGTTGTTTCTCCAGCCATACTGTTTCAGTCACACTTTAGTGGTCGAATCAAAACACAACGAACCGGTTATCATATACGCATAAAGAGCCAACGAGTTCACCGTTGTCACAGGCAAGTCAACACAACCGCTCTGGATTCAGAAATGAACCACGGGATAACACCCGTTGACCACTACCTATGAAGCTCGAGTCCTCCGCACTTAAGCATGATATTCCATATAAAATTAATATATTTAATTAGTGATAGGCTGAGCAACAAGAACTGGGTCGTTGGGTTTGTGTCTCCAGGAAAGAGGCTTAATTACGTAAGAAAGGAAGAGTACGGACGCTAATAAAGATAGGAATCCTTCTCTACTACATAGATTCGTAGGGTGAATTGAACTCTGAACACAAAACCAATGGAACATGAAGGTAATACAGTACAAAACATAATGCAAAGCAGCTGGGTTTTCTTCTGTTTCAATGACAATTCCGTTAGACCATCGGCGGCGCCGATGTAAACCCCCCCCCCCCCACATACAATTGTTTGGTTATGCCTGTCATGACTTAATATCGGAATCGGTGTTTTGATAACTGAATCTCATAAATAATAAAGGTCTGAATAATTTTTCTCAGAAGATTTTTAAATAAAGAATAAGAAAACAAGTTATAATAATCGGATTTATCATTTTGTCCGTTTATCAGACCGACCGTCTGTCCCATTAAAATCGGTTAGAACGTAATAAAATAGAAAAATACTTTACTTCAATAAATGCTGATACAAAATTCCCTCAAAGCGAATCAGTGCTCGTATAGGAAACAAGATTAAACATTACAAAATTAAAATAAAGTTTAAATTATAATTAAATATAGTTTTTACTGTATATAAACGTTACTTATTAAAATACAAGTTTCATTAGTTACAGTAAACAAAATATAACTGATGATCACAATACAATTGTTAATGTACAAAATTAAGAAGACGTACCACGCAAAACGTACAGGAAGTCTACTCTATTACACTCAAATTTTAATTTTCTTAATTCTCCACCTAGCCTACTTAAAAAAATGCAACAACATGGCTTAAATAAAATAAATATGTTATTAAAAAAATTCTGGACCAAACTGTCATTTCAAAACTGCCTTCTCCGGAATCAAAGGAATCAATCAGAAAATTGAAGTCTGTATTCCGTGCCGTCTCTTTTTGGATGCTTAGAAGTGACAGTCCAGAGTCGACACTTCATAATAGTGAATGCCGTTCTTGTGACATTGTGCTTTTCAAATATAATTTGATAATTTTCAATTTAGAAAACGATCTTTCGGCTGTGGCTATTGTCACAGGCAGAGTCATGAAAAGAATGTAGGCAGTACAAACTTATGGAAAACTGGAGGAAAGAGTTGTGTGGTCTTAGCTAGCTCCGAGATTGCCACTTTGTTTTTAATTACTTCTTTCATAACTGATCGGAAACTTATCATCTGCTGCGGGAAAGAGTCCGATAAATCCGATTTAAGACGCACGGATAATGAATATAGTTCGTAGTCACTTTATTCAGTACTGAGGGGCTCGGTACATTAAATTTTCCAATGATCGCACTGGATGCTTCAAAACGCTCACCTAATCGCGTAATTAAAATGTCCAATAACTGGTTATACATTTCAACTTGAAATCTTTTTTCATTGTTTTCAATTCTTGGCTCAGTTCATCAAAATGTTTCTTTACGCGATGAAGCCTTTTTTGTTTAAAATTTGACTTTATTCCCCACGTTTGTGTCAGTTCGAGAGTTCCTTTTTTAACCCCATAAAATGATTTCTCAAAACACTCATATTATCATAAACATTTTGTATGAGAGTTTCAGCTTGCTTCATGTCGATTGATTTTGACAGGAGGTAACTACTAAGAGGGGTTACAACGGTAAACACATTTTTGGGAAAATTACGGTGAGGAAAATGAATGAAAAATCGTCAAGTTTCATTTTCAGTCCTTTTTCTTCAGCTCTTTTTTCGTTTTTTCGTAATTTTTAATATTAAGCTTACTTGAAGCTATGTCGTTATCTAGAAGCAATGACTACCTTTAACACTCCTGTTAAAAAACTAAAAAATTCAATACACTACATCAAGAAATCGGCCACTTAAGGAACTCCTTTGCCGGCATCATTCAACACGAGATTCAGATTGTGTGGAGCACAGTGGACATATTTTGCATTCTCCTCCAGCTCCTCGAGTTTTGCTTTTAAGCCCAGATACATCGCGCATCATCTTAAGCTTGACCTCTACAATTTTTCTATTTGCTTTCCTTTGTGTGTGGGGTGTCTTTGCACCCGTGGTAGGATTGCTGCATTTGGGTTGATCCCAATGGCTGCCAGAAGATAACTTAGAGCTAGTACAGTCGATGGGTAACACTTTTTCAAGTCAATGTTATTTACTTGAAAGTAATTTAAAATAAGGCCTTTTATTGTATGGTTATGCACAGAAAAAAATCCACAAAAATCATTCACTTTTAAGTCAGTCGGTTTGTCACTTTCATCAGTTATAATTTTCAAGTAACGGAAAACAGAACTTAACGGATCAATTCGCTAAATATCTGGTGTGGTGTCAAGGATTATGGAAAAATATATATATACATATGTGTGAGTGTGTGTGTGTGTGTGTGTGTGTGTGCGCCCGCGCTCGCGCGCGTGTATGCATCAACCACTTGCGCCACTACATGATCTAGATAATTAAAGCACTTTCAAAAATTTAAACATTTTCAAGAATGTAGCAGTACTGCTTTATTTCGAAAATATTTGTATTATTTGTATTTTTGTATAGATGAGCTTTTCTGACGTTTGGAAGTCAAACTTTCCCGCATTTCTGACATTAACTCTTTTAAGTTAAACAATATTCGGCAACGACTCATATAAAGGAATACCGGCAAAGCCGCATTTAAAAATTTGTCATTTATTTATATTTCATGATTAACTTGTAGAAAAGCTATTAGGCATTTCTCATCATTTCCCATCCCTATTCTTTGCCTCCACGCCACTGATTGTGGGCCCTACGGTCCATGTCGCCGTCCCTGTGTTAGACTAAACTGAACTTTATTTAAGTGAAATAATTGTGTGCTGTAAGTTCTGGTAAGTCGAGGGTTGCAAAAAGAAAGAACATAAAACTCACGCAGTACACAAAATTATTAGCCTAAGCACATTCGAAATTAAACTATAACTAATTCTCAATTAGAAATCTTTCTGGTTAATTTTTTTAGTTGAAACGTAAGTTAAGTACATTACTTCGTTGAATAATTGAAAACAATTACATATTTTTTCTAGAATTTCTAGAAAGTATTTAACCTAAAATATTTTGTATGGTATAGAGCTCGAAAAAATATGTCTTTACAAGCATGGAAACTAAAACCTTGCTCGTTTAAATTTTTAGATTTAAAAATCCTTGATTAAATAATTATTTTCAGCTGAAAATATATTGTTGCTTTGCACCGTGTAGCTATTAACATAGCTCAATTGGTTAACTTGTTAATGTTAAGTGTCAACGGAGTTAATGTAATTACTGATGTTGTTATGCTGAAAGAGTTCAGCTGTAAACATTTAGCAGTAAATAATATTAATAACTCACTTTACGTATTCATGATACAAATCTTTGTCACACAATTAATGTTAATCCACAAGACAACAGTGATACAGCGAGTCACAGTTTGATAAGCATTATAACACTGATTTCTAAACAGTTGGAAATCGGCTATAATAGTGACAGTTTTTTCTTACGTATAGTCAGTTGGAATCTTATCTAACCGTCATAATATTAACCACACACCGAAATACTACTAGCTACCTATGAAGTTTAAAGATTGTTTCTCTTTCTATGAGAAAACTACAAAATTATGACAGTACAGTCTGCTTCTTGTTCCCTACTATTCTGAAACAATAACAGTGCAATTCGGTACTTGCATTTGTTTATGACGAAGTGTCAGAAACATTAATTTAAACAAAACTTGACTTAGGCCACTATGATTCCAACCGCCTCATATTGAGTACTGTCTGCACTATGTAATTATGTACGGGTGTTTACTTTGTACATACATATGCATGAATATAAAATCACTTTATTTGGCTATTGTACCTTTTACAGATACTGTTAGAACGATAATAGTTTTTTACTATTAATTCGCTTAGATCCCTGCATTTTATACTCGACCTTCATACTGATTTACTGTTAAATAATACTTACTGCTACTCGGTAGATACAGTGTAATCAAGAAAACAATGTAAAAATGTTTTCAAATAATTATTTAAAGTAGGAGACGTGTTATGTCGAGATATTCATGGAAAAAGTGTTTTAAGAACTGAGTGAGTTTGGAGCGAGCTCTAAAAGCAAAGTTCATAGGCTGGTGAGTGCGCCCGTCTGCCTGCTGCCGGAGGGGGGGGTTGAGCAGGCGTGTTCGTACCGTGTTGACATTAGTGAATCGAAAGTTCAGTACAATGACATTGACAAATGTCACTACTGTACAGCCCCCTGTTTCTCTTGTCTCTAATGTTAGTTACATGGTAATAAATTGCCAATCGCAAAAACAACTAGGTTACAATTAGCAATTTACATTAATTACTTAGCTAAATTCAGAACACGATAATTTATAAAACATCATTACGTGTTCGGTGATAATTTTGTGTCGCTGCACCAAATAACAAACTTAATCACATTTAATTACATATTATGTCTTCTATTTACATTTGAAAAGTCAACTGTTTATTGATTTAGTGGGTTATTCCATTTCGAGAGATAGTGAAACCGGCAATGGCGCTTTGTTTCTTTCTATAAGTCTAAAAGTCAACCGCATCATTGTCTAAAATATACTGCACAGGCAAGGAGGTGAATTTTTCCATTTGTCAGTAAAAGATGCTAACCACAACGTTTTGTTTTGTTACAATGAGTGTCACAGTGTACATTTGTCAGAAATAGAATCTATTCTTTTAAACAATAACCGTACACGATAATTTACTAGTTACTAACTCAGTGAAAGACTTTCCTGATCTTTCCTGGGGGAAAACTAGAGAATGTACGAATGACAATACTATAGTCTGCTTCTCATTACTCTGTGTTCTTGATTAAGTCAAAGACCACTGAGATCCTGTTTGAATATGTTCCAAATATTTGGATTCCAAATATTAGAGACTTGGATTGTGTTCATAATATTAAAGAGGAGTTGGGCAGCACATAAATCTGTAGTGAATCAATAGGCGCGATATTCTGTATCCACCAAAGCTCACTATTAAACAAAATAAAATAAGTTACCTGAGCCAAATAATGCCAAATTAACAATGAGGTCAATTGTTTGTTTATAAAAAAAAAAAACATGCAGTTGTGTACAAATTAGTCCGTGTATCTGTGAGCTACTTCCATCCTGACATTAACCAAAAAGCTGTCTGCCATGTTGTCTGCAGGCAAGGTGGTAGTTATTATTTTCTGGTGATTACAATTTTCTTCATATTATTTCGTTATTTATATTATTTTATTGTGTGTGTGTGTGTGTGTGTGTGTGTGTGTGTGTGTGTGTGTGTGTGTGTGTGTGTGTGTGTGTGTGTGTGTGTGAAGTCCTGACTTTCTTCTTTCAGATATTGTTTTCATGCTTTCGTTTTTCTAAGACATTTACAAATTAGAAGTTGAAATTTCACTGTGTGTAGAGTGTTGCTTTTAACGTCATGTTGTAATTAATAGAACGTAGGCCTATAACAATAAGGCCAGATGACCTTATTGTAGACTAAATAGTATAATAACTTATAATTAAGTAGTAATTCCTTGCCTTTTTACTTTATGTTTTTAACATTCACATTCTGTTATCTCTCTCTCCAAGTTGTACTGGGTGTTTACACAATTGTTGCGCGCATTTCTATTTTAGCCAAGGGAACATGGAACTGTGACAAGGACAGTCGAAACGGGCTGTGGACTGCAAATCTACTAAAAGAATCTGTGGAATGTGTCAATGGGTCACGCCACTTCCTTTAATATTCAAGGAGTCTTTACAAAATTACTTGAAAATCGGTCAAAAGTTCGGAAACTTGGTCGGCAAACGTATTTGTCGTCGAGCAAAGGAAACGACTGTGTCAACGATTTTCTTATGAGTGTGATATCGGCATACATCTTATTCCTAAAATATTACGACGAGCTTTATTCAGCTGTAATCCAATGAGCTCATTCTTTCTTTGAACTTAGTAAATCTACTCCTGATAAGAAATAGTTAATGGTTCCCTTTAAAGCGCAACGACTCAAACCGGAATTGTACAACACCATGCTTACAAGAACTATTGTCTGTCATAAGGGCTCGATATTATTATTATTATTATTATTATAATTATTATTATTATTATTATCTGACACATTTCCTCAGTGATCATGGCACTTTAGAAAGCCTACATCCACAGAATGGAAAACCTGTAAAGCCCAACTGCCATTACGGTGACTCTCCCCATGAAGATGCCTTGGACTTTTTCAAGTTCAGCTGATTCACAAGAGATAGGATGGCACTAGAGACGGTGATCGGGGAGTTCACCTCCGAGGGTGGATTTGAGATTACGCTTCGTCGCAAGCAGGAATGGGGTCGTAATTCTACAATTATTCAGTAGGTCTTGCAAGAAAAGAAAAGACAGGCCCAATATGCACCCAATGGGGAGTACGTAAGAGACAATTAGAAGGAGCCCGATAAGAGCGGAATAGGCTCCATCCTGAAGTAATACGCTAAGTGGTTCCAGGATTCAATGCCTGAGTTAGAGGTGGGTGTTTTATTAGGTGAGAGTCCCACACATCAGGGGACAGACAGTTTCCTCTGATGGTACATAATAAAAATAATAATAATAATAATAATTATTATTATTATTATTATTGTTTTTAATGTTTTATCGGGTTGGCAAATGAGGTTTTAGCCCAACGATGTCTACCAGGCTCGACGGGTTGTTTCGTTTTCACCTACATTTTAGTTGACTGAACGATAGTGGAAACTCGTACACACTAAGACATAAAATAACATTTTCAAAGCCCATAGAGTAAACTTACTGCTTTTAAGAAGGACAGAGTTGTGTCTATCGCTAAGTATTCGTTTTCGAATAGTTACCTTTCAGGTTACCTTTTACTCTGTATCTCTGCCTGAGTTCTGCAAGAGCACTACAGTCTTCGATTATGTTTTTCACTGTAAATGCTCCGCCTCAAGGGCAGACAAGTCCACAGCTGCTGTCTCACATTGTTAATGGTGGTTGCGCGTCGTTAGGTCGTATGGCGGCAAGCGCATCGACTCCGCAGTTTCTCGCTGCAGCGTCAGCTTCTTCGTTACCTTCAATACCCGGGCACCAAACAAAAGTAAAAGATGAACCAAGGCCTTCTAATGCATGGCAAGACGCCATTATCTGCTGTAAAAACGGATTCACTGTGGCCGGATTGTTCAAGGCAGTCAGAAAACTCAGTGAATCCGTATAGATAAGAAGCCGCCTTTCACCTCGGTGTGCATAGAAACGAAGAGCCTACCAAACCGTATACATTTCGGCGGTGTATACAGTTGCCGCCTTGGGCAGTGTCCAGGAATGGGAGGCGCCGTCGATGACAAAACTCACCAACCATTTGCTCTCCGTCTTCAACCCATCAGTGTACACAATGCTGTGTTCCTCAACGTATTCCTCCAGGACTAATCTAAATAGGAATTTCACATCAGATGGATGGCACGATTTCTTGCTGCTACTGGCGACATCTAGCCGGCAATTTGGTTTGCGAAGCAGCCAGGGGGGTACCTCGCACGGAACGTACGCTTGAACCATCGGCGCCGGCTATTTAAGCGCACGAATGCCGGCTGGTCTGGTGAACGTAGAACGGCGGCCGTATACTGCAGCAAATCTGTTGTTCGCCAGCAACACGTGGTTTATGTAGCTCGGTAGTGCTAAAATTTTTGCCACATGTGTCAGCAACAGCAGTTGACGTCGAATTTTCACGTCATTCCTGCTTCACAATATGACCTTTGTGCAGAGCTAGTGCGGAACGCCTCTGTGGCGTAGCACACACCTCCCTAGCGCATAGGATCCAGCTTTTTCAAGCACGACCTCCCGGGTGAAGAGTACACCACGCATCCGTAATCCATTTTGGGTAACACCAGGGTAGCGTACAGGCGTAATATAACTTCATTATCTGCTCCTTTTGGTCATATGGGAGATAAAAATGATTCTGTTTAACGGGGATTGGCACCTCGCACGTCGATTGTCTATCGCAAGTCAGGACCAGAAATTTGATTACAGGCCTATATTGAGCCGGATACCGTTTGTGTTTAACGTCAGGCCCGGGTGGCTTCCTCGCTTTCGACAGAAGTGGACACAGGTTGTCTTTGTTGCCGAGAAAGAAAAGCCTACGTTGTTAGTATTTTCTACCAATGTGTCTATAGCGCCTTGCATCTTACGCTTGATCATGTACGTGCGTGCGTGCGCGCGCGCGCGCGCGCGCGTGTGTGTGTGTGTGTGTGTGTGTGTGTGTGTGTGTGTGTGTGTGTGTGTGTGTGTGTGTGTGTGTGTGTGTGTGTGTGTGTGTGTGTGTGTGTGTGTGTGAAGTCCTGACTTTCTTCTTTCAGATATTGTTTTCATGCTTTCGTTTTTCTAAGACATTTACAAATTAGAAGTTGAAATTTCACTGTGTGTAGAGTGTTGCTTTTAACGTCATGTTGTAATTAATAGAACGTAGGCCTATAACAATAAGGCCAGATGACCTTATTGTAGACTAAATAGTATAATAACTTATAATTAAGTAGTAATTCCTTGCCTTTTTACTTTATGTTTTTAACATTCACATTCTGTTATCTCTCTCTCCAAGTTGTACTGGGTGTTTACACAATTGTTGCGCGCATTTCTATTTTAGCCAAGGGAACATGGAACTGTGACAAGGACAGTCGAAACGGGCTGTGGACTGCAAATCTACTAAAAGAATCTGTGGAATGTGTCAATGGGACAACGAGCGTACACCGGTCACGCCACTTCCTTTAATATTCAAGGAGTCTTTACAAAATTACTTGAAAATCGGTCAAAAGTTCGGAAACTTGGTCGGCAAACGTATTTGTCGTCGAGCAAAGGAAACGACTGTGTCAACGATTTTCTTATGAGTGTGATATCGGCATACATCTTATTCCTAAAATATTACGACGAGCTTTATTCAGCTGTAATCCAATGAGCTCATTCTTTCTTTGAACTTAGTAAATCTACTCCTGATAAGAAATAGTTAATGGTTCCCTTTAAAGCGCAACGACTCAAACCGGAATTGTACAACACCATGCTTACAAGAACTATTGTCTGTCATAAGGGCTCGATATTATTATTATTATTATTATTATAATTATTATTATTATTATTATTATTATTATTATTATTATTATTATCTGACACATTTCCTCAGTGATCATGGCACTTTAGAAAGCCTACATCCACAGAATGGAAAACCTGTAAAGCCCAACTGCCATTACGGTGACTCTCCCCATGAAGATGCCTTGGACTTTTTCAAGTTCAGCTGATTCACAAGAGATAGGATGGCACTAGAGACGGTGATCGGGGAGTTCACCTCCGAGGGTGGATTTGAGATTACGCTTCGTCGCAAGCAGGAATGGGGTCGTAATTCTACAATTATTCAGTAGGTCTTGCAAGAAAAGAAAAGACAGGCCCAATATGCACCCAATGGGGAGTACGTAAGAGACAATTAGAAGGAGCCCGATAAGAGCGGAATAGGCTCCATCCTGAAGTAATACGCTAAGTGGTTCCAGGATTCAATGCCTGAGTTAGAGGTGGGTGTTTTATTAGGTGAGAGTCCCACACATCAGGGGACAGACAGTTTCCTCTGATGGTACATAATAAAAATAATAATAATAATAATAATAATTATTATTATTATTATTGTTTTTAATGTTTTATCGGGTTGGCAAATGAGGTTTTAGCCCAACGATGTCTACCAGGCTCGACGGGTTGTTTCGTTTTCACCTACATTTTAGTTGACTGAACGATAGTGGAAACTCGTACACACTAAGACATAAAATAACATTTTCAAAGCCCATAGAGTAAACTTACTGCTTTTAAGAAGGACAGAGTTGTGTCTATCGCTAAGTATTCGTTTTCGAATAGTTACCTTTCAGGTTACCTTTTACTCTGTATCTCTGCCTGAGTTCTGCAAGAGCACTACAGTCTTCGATTATGTTTTTCACTGTAAATGCTCCGCCTCAAGGGCAGACAAGTCCACAGCTGCTGTCTCACATTGTTAATGGTGGTTGCGCGTCGTTAGGTCGTATGGCGGCAAGCGCATCGACTCCGCAGTTTCTCGCTGCAGCGTCAGCTTCTTCGTTACCTTCAATACCCGGGCACCAAACAAAAGTAAAAGATGAACCAAGGCCTTCTAATGCATGGCAAGACGCCATTATCTGCTGTAAAAACGGATTCACTGTGGCCGGATTGTTCAAGGCAGTCAGAAAACTCAGTGAATCCGTATAGATAAGAAGCCGCCTTTCACCTCGGTGTGCATAGAAACGAAGAGCCTACCAAACCGTATACATTTCGGCGGTGTATACAGTTGCCGCCTTGGGCAGTGTCCAGGAATGGGAGGCGCCGTCGATGACAAAACTCACCAACCATTTGCTCTCCGTCTTCAACCCATCAGTGTACACAATGCTGTGTTCCTCAACGTATTCCTCCAGGACTAATCTAAATAGGAATTTCACATCAGATGGATGGCACGATTTCTTGCTGCTACTGGCGACATCTAGCCGGCAATTTGGTTTGCGAAGCAGCCAGGGGGGTACCTCGCACGGAACGTACGCTTGAACCATCGGCGCCGGCTATTTAAGCGCACGAATGCCGGCTGGTCTGGTGAACGTAGAACGGCGGCCGTATACTGCAGCAAATCTGTTGTTCGCCAGCAACACGTGGTTTATGTAGCTCGGTAGTGCTAAAATTTTTGCCACATGTGTCAGCAACAGCAGTTGACGTCGAATTTTCACGTCATTCCTGCTTCACAATATGACCTTTGTGCAGAGCTAGTGCGGAACGCCTCTGTGGCGTAGCACACACCTCCCTAGCGCATAGGATCCAGCTTTTTCAAGCACGACCTCCCGGGTGAAGAGTACACCACGCATCCGTAATCCATTTTGGGTAACACCAGGGTAGCGTACAGGCGTAATATAACTTCATTATCTGCTCCTTTTGGTCATATGGGAGATAAAAATGATTCTGTTTAACGGGGATTGGCACCTCGCACGTCGATTGTCTATCGCAAGTCAGGACCAGAAATTTGATTACAGGCCTATATTGAGCCGGATACCGTTTGTGTTTAACGTCAGGCCCGGGTGGCTTCCTCGCTTTCGACAGAAGTGGACACAGGTTGTCTTTGTTGCCGAGAAAGAAAAGCCTACGTTGTTAGTATTTTCTACCAATGTGTCTATAGCGCCTTGCATCTTACGCTTGATCATGTACGTGCGTGCGTGCGTGCGTGTGCGTGCGTGCGTGCGTGCGTGCGTGCGTGTGTGTGTGTGTGTGTGTGTGTGTGTGTGTGTGTGTGTGTGTGTGTGTGTGTGGGTGTGTGGGTGTGTGTGTGTGTGTGTGTGTGTGTGTGTGTGTGTGTGTGTGTGTGTGTGTGTGTGTGTGTGTGTGTGTGTGTGTGTGTGTGTGTGTGTGTGTGTGTGTGTGTGTGTGTGTGTGTGTGTGTGTGTGTGTGTGTGTGTGTGTGTGTGTGTGTGTGTGTGTGTGTGTGTGTGTGTGTGTGTGTGTGTGTGTGTGTGTGTGTGTGTGTGTGTGTGTGTGTGTGTGTGTGAAGTCCTGACTTTCTTCTTTCAGATATTGTTTTCATGCTTTCGTTTTTCTAAGACATTTACAAATTAGAAGTTGAAATTTCACTGTGTGTAGAGTGTTGCTTTTAACGTCATGTTGTAATTAATAGAACGTAGGCCTATAACAATAAGGCCAGATGACCTTATTGTAGACTAAATAGTATAATAACTTATAATTAAGTAGTAATTCCTTGCCTTTTTACTTTATGTTTTTAACATTCACATTCTGTTATCTCTCTCTCCAAGTTGTACTGGGTGTTTACACAATTGTTGCGCGCATTTCTATTTTAGCCAAGGGAACATGGAACTGTGACAAGGACAGTCGAAACGGGCTGTGGACTGCAAATCTACTAAAAGAATCTGTGGAATGTGTCAATGGGACAACGAGCGTACACCGGTCACGCCACTTCCTTTAATATTCAAGGAGTCTTTACAAAATTACTTGAAAATCGGTCAAAAGTTCGGAAACTTGGTCGGCAAACGTATTTGTCGTCGAGCAAAGGAAACGACTGTGTCAACGATTTTCTTATGAGTGTGATATCGGCATACATCTTATTCCTAAAATATTACGACGAGCTTTATTCAGCTGTAATCCAATGAGCTCATTCTTTCTTTGAACTTAGTAAATCTACTCCTGATAAGAAATAGTTAATGGTTCCCTTTAAAGCGCAACGACTCAAACCGGAATTGTACAACACCATGCTTACAAGAACTATTGTCTGTCATAAGGGCTCGATATTATTATTATTATTATTATTATAATTATTATTATTATTATTATTATTATTATTATTATTATTATCTGACACATTTCCTCAGTGATCATGGCACTTTAGAAAGCCTACCTCCACAGAATGGAAAACCTGTAAAGCCCAACTGCCATTACGGTGACTCTCCCCATGAAGATGCCTTGGACTTTTTCAAGTTCAGCTGATTCACAAGAGATAGGATGGCACTAGAGACGGTGATCGGGGAGTTCACCTCCGAGGGTGGATTTGAGATTACGCTTCGTCGCAAGCAGGAATGGGGTCGTAATTCTACAATTATTCAGTAGGTCTTGCAAGAAAAGAAAAGACAGGCCCAATATGCACCCAATGGGGAGTACGTAAGAGACAATTAGAAGGAGCCCGATAAGAGCGGAATAGGCTCCATCCTGAAGTAATACGCTAAGTGGTTCCAGGATTCAATGCCTGAGTTAGAGGTGGGTGTTTTATTAGGTGAGAGTCCCACACATCAGGGGACAGACAGTTTCCTCTGATGGTACATAATAAAAATAATAATAATAATAATTATTATTATTATTATTATTATTGTTTTTAATGTTTTATCGGGTTGGCAAATGAGGTTTTAGCCCAACGATGTCTACCAGGCTCGACGGGTTGTTTCGTTTTCACCTACATTTTAGTTGACTGAACGATAGTGGAAACTCGTACACACTAAGACATAAAATAACATTTTCAAAGCCCATAGAGTAAACTTACTGCTTTTAAGAAGGACAGAGTTGTGTCTATCGCTAAGTATTCGTTTTCGAATAGTTACCTTTCAGGTTACCTTTTACTCTGTATCTCTGCCTGAGTTCTGCAAGAGCACTACAGTCTTCGATTATGTTTTTCACTGTAAATGCTCCGCCTCAAGGGCAGACAAGTCCACAGCTGCTGTCTCACATTGTTAATGGTGGTTGCGCGTCGTTAGGTCGTATGGCGGCAAGCGCATCGACTCCGCAGTTTCTCGCTGCAGCGTCAGCTTCTTCGTTACCTTCAATACCCGGGCACCAAACAAAAGTAAAAGATGAACCAAGGCCTTCTAATGCATGGCAAGACGCCATTATCTGCTGTAAAAACGGATTCACTGTGGCCGGATTGTTCAAGGCAGTCAGAAAACTCAGTGAATCCGTATAGATAAGAAGCCGCCTTTCACCTCGGTGTGCATAGAAACGAAGAGCCTACCAAACCGTATACATTTCGGCGGTGTATACAGTTGCCGCCTTGGGCAGTGTCCAGGAATGGGAGGCGCCGTCGATGACAAAACTCACCAACCATTTGCTCTCCGTCTTCAACCCATCAGTGTACACAATGCTGTGTTCCTCAACGTATTCCTCCAGGACTAATCTAAATAGGAATTTCACATCAGATGGATGGCACGATTTCTTGCTGCTACTGGCGACATCTAGCCGGCAATTTGGTTTGCGAAGCAGCCAGGGGGGTACCTCGCACGGAACGTACGCTTGAACCATCGGCGCCGGCTATTTAAGCGCACGAATGCCGGCTGGTCTGGTGAACGTAGAACGGCGGCCGTATACTGCAGCAAATCTGTTGTTCGCCAGCAACACGTGGTTTATGTAGCTCGGTAGTGCTAAAATTTTTGCCACATGTGTCAGCAACAGCAGTTGACGTCGAATTTTCACGTCATTCCTGCTTCACAATATGACCTTTGTGCAGAGCTAGTGCGGAACGCCTCTGTGGCGTAGCACACACCTCCCTAGCGCATAGGATCCAGCTTTTTCAAGCACGACCTCCCGGGTGAAGAGTACACCACGCATCCGTAATCCATTTTGGGTAACACCAGGGTAGCGTACAGGCGTAATATAACTTCATTATCTGCTCCTTTTGGTCATATGGGAGATAAAAATGATTCTGTTTAACGGGGATTGGCACCTCGCACGTCGATTGTCTATCGCAAGTCAGGACCAGAAATTTGATTACAGGCCTATATTGAGCCGGATACCGTTTGTGTTTAACGTCAGGCCCGGGTGGCTTCCTCGCTTTCGACAGAAGTGGACACAGGTTGTCTTTGTTGCCGAGAAAGAAAAGCCTACGTTGTTAGTATTTTCTACCAATGTGTCTATAGCGCCTTGCATCTTACGCTTGATCATCGCAGTTGCTTTTGCCGAGTAGAACAGCGCAAGATCGTCAACGTACAAGCACTTCCCAACTGACGTTTCTGTACCCTCAGAGATCCCGTTGATGGCGATAGTAAAAAGCGTGCCGCTCAGCGGTGATCCCTGGTATTCCATTTCCAGCTCGTGTGAGGCCGACAGTGATTGTCCGACTCCTGTTTCCAAGAAAGCTGGAGATAAATTTAGGCAGGTTACCTCTCAACCGCCAATCATGTAGTTGTTGCATGATGTTAAATCTCCACGTTTTGTCGAACGCTTTCTACAAATCGAAGAACACTGCAACTATATGTTTGCCTTCGATACAACTGTTTTGAACTGCGTTTTCCAGATAAACCAGTTAATCAGTAGTAGACTGGTGTCTCCAGTACCCACACTGGTGAACAGTCAGAAGGCCGTGTTTTTTTAAACACCAGGTGAACCGGCAGTAACTATCCTAGACAGGACGGCAATGATACTTGACGATAGTTTTCTGCTTTAAGAGGATCCTTTCCAGTCTTTAGAAGCAGGATGACGATCGCCTGCTTCCATGGTTTTTGGTACTCCCCCTGCGTCCATATGACGTTATAGAGTGCAGTAGTACATCCGCGAGTTGTATAGGAATATCGTCCGGTCCCGCCTCAGTGTTCCCGGCAGTGCAGACAGCGGACTCTAATTCCCTGACGTTATAGGTCCTGTACTCTTCACATTCTAAGTCAAGGTCGTGTTCGACTTCATCTTTCCTTGCGAGGAAATTGAGAGAATAACTTTCTGTACTACTGACCTCGGCATTTCTCGCAACCAAGATATCAGCTAATTTTATCGGGGTTGCAAAAGAATTCTCCATTTTGCTCTATACGTGATATAGGTTTAAACAGTGACGAGTCAGCGATTGCTCTCCATACTTCCATTGGGGTCTACGATGTTATTGTCGAGGCGTAAGCTTCCCAGCTCGATCGTTTTGCAGTAAGTATTGTTCTACAAGCGGCGGCTCGAAGTCGCTTAAAAGCGATGCAATTATCTTCGGTCGGTGCTCGTTTATCTCTGTTTAGGGCTCGTCCCTACACTCTTATTGCGTCTTTCAAAGCGTTGTTCCACTACGGTACCGGTGGTCTGGATGAACGACCACCACTCCGTGGGATATGCTCTGTAGCTGCTGACGTGATAACAGCTGTGAACTGTGTAGGCCTACTTTTTCAGAGACGTTCGTAGGTGTACAAACCTGAAGTTTGTCCAATCAGCACTGTCCATGTGCCATCTTTCGGGCGTGCGTATAACGCTCTTTGGCGTTTGCGTTGTTAGCAGTACATGGAAGTGGTTGCTCCCATTAAGGTCTGGGAGCACTCTCCACAGCAGACGTGGAGCAGAACTCGAGCTACAGATCAAAAGATCGATAGCCGAGAAAGTGCCATTTTCAGCGTTGAAATGTGTGATCTCGCCCGTGTTCAAAAAGACAAGCGGTTGTTTAGCTAATAGATTCTCAGTCCTTATTTCAGCGCTGTTCGTCCTAAGACAACCCCAAGAGGGACTATGGGCGTTGAAGTGACCAATAATGATTAATGGAGACGGTAGATGCTCGACCAGATCCTGCAGATCTTCTGCTCGCCACTCAAAATCTGGTAAGTATAAGCAACACATCGTAATCTTCAATGGCTGTAATAAACTGATTACTACTGCTTGTAGAGGCACAGCGAGCGGAATACGTCTAGCGGAATGTAGTAACGCCTCCGCTAGCTCTGATGTTTGGAGTCTCATCACAGCGGAAGGACTCACATCCCCTCATACTAAATGTGTATGAGGCCTGAAATGTGTTTCCTCCAGGCACACACACTTTGGTGTATACCTGACCAGTAGGCCTATACGGTTCAGTTCACAATAATTCGAAGTGCAACGGTTGATACTCCGCTGAACGATGATGAATCAGTCGCTACGGCCCGTGCTCACTTCCCTTTCTTCTCCTTTTTAGGCAGATTGTTGAGTTCCGCCAGGTCACCGAGTTCGGTGAGATCAATGAGGTTGGCAAACGAGCTGAACTCCGATCCAGAGCTCATCTCATGGTCATCCGGAGTCCAGTTCTTGTCCCCGGTTTTGGTTTTAAAATGTCCTCCCTGATATACTTGGGAGGATGGGGCAATGGACGAAGGTATCCCTCGCCGTCTCGTCGCCACTGGTAGGTTACAGCCTAATAGATATAGTGTAATTAAAAATAACGCAGTAATTAAAAATATATTGTAATTTGAAAAATTACAAAAACGCAAGTCGTAGAAAAATTTCTTTTCTAAAGGACCAAAGTATATAGCCTATATGTAATTTTTATATTTTTACCTCTAAAATTATGAAAGTAACAAGAAGTTAATAGTTAGCACGGCCTTACTTGGCTCATATATCTTACATAATCAATGATGAAATAAAATATTATATATTTAATATGTTCAAAAAAATTCTAAAGTATATCTACTTTGATTTACTAAACGACTGGCGTTGTGTTATGTATATAGGCCTAATCGCTGACGATGGATGAAGCGCTTTAGGCAAGGCGTCTACAACCTTTATAGGCAATGTGGTACCAAAAGTGGAAGTAAAACTGCAAACTAAGGTTACGCGTTTATCTCGTACAAATATTGTAGCGTGACAGATAAACACATAATAATGAATGGCATTGATCATTAGAATAATAATAAGATTATAACAGTAAATCCGAAGAAAGCATTAAATTAAATATAAAGAATTAATTCAGAACAACTGTGCAGAACAATCATGGATATAAAAAGTATAATTTCGAATAAAAACAATGTTACTAGTGATGAATCATCCAAAACCAGTCTAATAACCCAAGGTGTTTAAAAATATAACCCAGGAAGGTAAGGAGTATATAAAGAAGCAACACAGAGTATTACTAAACCCACAACGAGGATAATTAAACGAAAAAGAAACCCTGAATAAGGCAAGATCCACCATAAAAGGTGATGTATTTCAAGAAACCAGAAGAAGATGAAGTAACCCCAAGAAACCCGATGGCATCCAGAAGAAGATGAAGAAGATACAATTCAAAGAAGACAGAAGAAAAGAAGACATCATTGAAGAAAGAAGAAGAAGACAGCATCCAGAAGAAGAAGGAATGCTCTTATAAAAAACACCCATATCCCCATATCCCAAAATAAAAAAACCACAATAATAAAAGTATAACGAAATAGTCATGAAAAGAAACCATATGTACAAAAAAATTAAGAAAAAAAGTGTATAAAGTAAGAGTTGCCAGTGGACCAAGGTGAAACAATAATATAATACCCAAAGAACAAATCTTCATTGTAACCCACAAACCAATTTCTTGATGTTAATAAGACTAAACAACCATTTAGAAATAGCATCAAAAAGTGTAAAGTGAACCAGTGCTAGTTTGTGTATTGTAAAAAATTAACCTTATGTTTCATCCTTGGCATCCACAAACTGTGTAGATAATGAAATATACAACTTTGAGTGACTTATAATTTGTACCAGGTGAATGTGATACATGTAGTAATATCAAGCTGTCAATCTGTTTGAAATGACATTTCTTCAAAGAATGAATAAAAACAGATTTAAACAAAGTGACAGGGTACAATTACCCTATACCATTTAAAAACAGTTTAAAAACTGCATGATTCAATTTAAGATAAGAAATAGAGAATAAGAGTATAGGAATAAGGTTTTGTGTATATAGAATAGGATATTTTAAAAATGTATTAGTAATAAGATCCTTTTAATAAGTGTGGAACCACTAACATCCTAATTGTAAATATATTTATTACTGATATTGATAGTAATAATTAAATAAGATGTTAATTGGGAAAAAACATTCCTTGTAAATAATATTTCTGTTATAATATTAAGTTTTGATTGTAAAAAATGTCTAAATAGTTGAAGACAACCATTATTTGAAAATATTTCTTATTTGTTTATAGTATTGAAACCAATACTAATTGTTGTTATGTTTAATTGAAAAAATGTTTAATTTATATTACCATGTTAAAAAGTCAGAGAGGGTATAACACAATAGGTATTGTTTATATAAAAATTTGTATCAAAAAACTTGTTAAGAATGTAGGCAAAATGATGAAAACTAAACCTCATCAGAACTGAGAAATTAAGCACTTAAATACATTTAAACTAAAGGGATTTAGATAACATAAACCAGAGATGAAGCCATATAATTAGAAATACAACTTAGAAAGATTTTGTAAAATTATAGACAGGATTATAAATAAAAATGGAAATGACAGAACTCAAAAATTTGGAGAGGGGAGTCATATATTCCAACATAATATTTTAAAACTTAACCAATTCAAATAATTGCAAGAAACTAAGGGAATATAAACCTTTTATTACAATATGAGATTATTAATCATAAATATAACTTAAAAATGGCAGAATTTGCATAATGACAGGAAGCTGATTTTGAACATTTACCAGATACAAAATGAAAGTAAAATTACCAATTTTAGATAAAAAACATAATAAAACGGCATTATTCGATACCAAAATACGCCAAATGAACTGAAGGATAAAATTAAGTAACAACTAGCAAATAAATTTGAATTATAACCAAAGTTTAAACAGTCATATAATGTAACTTTCAAACATGCACAGGATGCAAAGTAAAATTCGAACAATGTAAGGAATAATATTGCATTGGCTAAGATTTTAGTCGAAAGTGAAGGAAGTAGAGAGTTGATTATTGAACGTTGTACGGTGCACTTGACAAGAGTATTTAAATCAAGTTAAACTAATTTATAGTACCGTAATGGCGAGTCAGTGTATGACACAATTTTGAAAATCGCGAGTGGCGACTAAAAACATTTCGTAACATCGACACAGTGACATAAACAATTACAAGAGACTAAATAACATTGAATAACACGAAACTACAGTCAAATAACATTATTAAACACCATAAAACAGTATACATTATAACCATCAAATAGTGCCTGAACGACTGAAAGTGAACTGACTTATACATACACCACTATTCAAAATACAACACAGAAACTTCACCCAAGACACTACACCAACATCAGAAGGAAGATTTGCTGACACCAAGACGTTAATTCGGCAAGAAAATATCTTTATTGGAACGCCGAATCTACGAGGGACATTTGACGATCTCGACGGCGGCCATTTGCATTTTCTTCACCACTCAACTGAACAGCGCCTCCTAGTTCGTCAGCGACACGGTTCGAAATCAAACTTGTTTATTTCAATATTTTCAATTAAATATATGTATTTAGTTTTAAGAATAATTATTGTAACGTTATACTTTTTTAATATTGGCCCGATTTCTCTGACTTTAATTATGAATAGCTGTTAAAAGAACCTGATTGTATTTTATATAAAAAACTTGTAACTTTCGATACCCTGAGAGTCGATTTTAAAATCGACGAGAGTCTTTTTAACCAAATGTCCAATAAATAATTTATACTTTTCACATCAAAATAGTTGTGATTTTTTTACTTTCTTTACTAAACATCGTAATTTACACTTAATTTAATTTAAACCACATACTACAAGAATTTCACCACATTGAAGGAAGATAACCTCCAAAACTGGAAGTAAACAACGATCGATTGTATTTCTTATATTAAACAACACACAATTTTTATTTCTTTTACAACCAACATATTTAAAACATATTTGTAACACCACACATATACTACCTTAACACTATTAACAGGTTTCGTTACAATTTGACTAGATTTACAGTGAAACTAAACGAAGAGTTTCAGACCAGGAAGACTTTGTAAACACCCGTATTGAGTAATATATTACAAATTGGCGCACAACTGAGGGGCTTTAATTAGCGATTGAAAGGCCACCACAATCTGCCCAATCACTAATTGGAGTTCGGCAGCAGCTATAAAGCCAGAGAAATTGACGGAAAAATGCAACGACGTGCAACATCAAAGAAACGGGCGGCGGAGGCCGAAAAATTAGTAGAGATGGACATGGAAAATAAAGAGGCGACGCCAGTAGATGTGGAAAGTTCATTGCCACCGGTATTGTCAAAACAACTTGCACAACCAGGGGAACAACCTGAGATGCCAACACAGACAGAGGACGTCAATGTCCCAGAGAAGGAGATGGAGAAATCCAAAACAATTGAAGATAGTACGGTGGAAAAGATAATGGAAATGTGCCGTCAAATGAGTAAGCAAATGGAGGAAAGCAGTAAGAAAATGGACGAGAACAGGAAGGAAGACAACCGATCTCTAAGTAAGGAATTGAAGGAAGATTTGGGAAATAAAATAGAAAAAACAAAAGAAGAGTTGAGTGGGGTGAACAAGAACATGAAGGATTTGAAGGAAGACAACAAGAAGATGGAAGAAGGACTGAAGAAGGACAACCAAACAACAAAAGAAGAAAATCGTAAGGAAAGGAAGGAAGACAATCTAGCATTAAATAAAAAGTTGGAAGATTTGAAGGAAGACAACCAGTCCCTGAGAAAGAAAATAGATGAAACAAATAAGAAGATGGAAGAAGAAATGGGGAAGAAGTTAGAAGAATTGAAGGAAGACAACCAATCTTTCAAGGAAGAATTCAAGTCGACTAAAGAAGAATTGATTAATAAAATTGAAAACACCAATCAGAAAATCGATGAAACTAGGAAGAAGATAGAAAAGAACAACCGACAGTTGAAGGAAGAGTTGAAGGAGGATAACAAGAAGTTGGAAGAGAAGATGGGGGAGAAGTTGGAAGAATTGAGAGAGGACAATCAAATTTTAAGAGAAGAATTAAGGGAGGTCAATCAGGAGAATTTGGACAAGCTTGACGAAAGAATGGAATTGTTAAGAGAAGAACTTAACAAGGAAATTAACGTTAACAAGAAAGCTATGAATAAAAAATTAGAAGAAGAAAACATAATGCTGAATCAACAAATAAGAGAAATTGACGGGAAATGCAACCAGACCGAAAAGGAAGTGCAAGAATTTAAGGAAGCAGTAAACATCAAGTTTACAAATATAGAGGAGCATAGCCGCCGCAAAGTGGAAGAACAGCGGAAGGAGACGCAAGAAGAATTCGGGAGAGTACGGAACCAAGTCACGGAACGGTGTGATGGGATGCAAGAGGCGATGACCAATATCACAGGTCAGGTACGGCAAAGCCAAGAAGAGATGGAAGCTTTAAGAAATAGACCGACTCATTTCACCGGATTGCCCATCAACGAAAGCCGAGAATGGCTCAACTTCCGGCAGTACAAGCGGAAACCGATGGAGTTCCTGGCGAGGGTAGATGAGTACTTCGCCTTACATAGAGTAACTCAATGGAGCCACAACCGGGAAATATTGGACGAGTCATTCAGGGAGATGACTGATAATTGGTGGATGGCTAACCGCAGCGAGATTGCCGACTACCAGCAGTTCCGGAGAATGTTTAAGTCAAAATACTGGTCTGAAACAACCCAGAACCTGATCCGAGATAACATATGCAACGGACGATACAGGCCACAAATAGGCAGTAGCATGACAGCCAATTTCTTAGGGAAGGTGTGCATGGTGAAACACCTCGAACCGGCTATACCCGAAGAGTGCCTGGTAAATAAACTCTCATATTACTACGACGAAGACATTGTCAGGGCACGGAGAGGTAGCCAGATCAAGACGGTACAGGCAATGACGGAATTACTGGAAGGGTACGAAAATGAAGAATACTACCGCCAGAGCAGGAGGAGGAAAGAACGACCAGAGGCGAGAACGAATCAGTACCCTGGTAACGGCAATAACCATCCCGGAAACCGAAACCAGCCTAGTAATTACGACGGCAATAATAACCCGCCGCGTAATAACAACAATTTTAATGGCAACGCAAACGGTATTAGGAACAACAACACCTATCCTAATAATAGGAATAATTATTATCAGCCCACTAATAGCCCGTACAGTCAGAGAAATCCATACCCCGGTAATAATGGTGATAGTCGTTACCCACCCAATAGAAATTATTATAACAATAATTATAATTATAATAGTAATAGAGTATCACGCCCGAGGGTTAATTTTATAAGAGCAGAAGATCACGGTCCGAGAAGGTATTACCAACCACGGAGGAACAGCTTCCACGGTGCAGACAGAAGATGGAGAAGTGCGGAACGGGACGGTCCACGCCACGAACAAGGAAGAAGAAGTACCAGCCTGGAGGATCTTAGCCGACAACAGAACAGGGAAATAAACCTCGAACAGGGTACAGAGCGTCAGGAAACGACCCAGAGTTTCCCGAACGATGCCTCGGTCAATCCTAGTACAAACGATGACCACAATACTTTAAACGGGAGGAGGCAGTAATTAACGATGACGACCCGTTACTGCTTATACTTCCTGGGTTAAACAAAGATGAGTTGCAACAGGCAACCAAGGAAAAGAACATCACGATAATTAGTAACCATTACCTGAAAGATATTCGAACTGAACTTTTAGAGGAGAACGAAAAGAGCCTCAATAATAATAATAACGAAATACTATATATAACAGCGGAGGTAGAAGGAATTCCCGCAAAGATCATGATTGACACAGGTGCAAATATTTCCATAATAAACGCCAATGAACTGGAAAGGATACAGAGAGAATGTGGGAAAACTTTGCCAATGTTACCGGTAAATAATATTGTATTAATAGGTGCAACTGGCCGCCAGAACAAAACCATTAGAAAGCAAGTTTCCTTAAGTGTCGTTAGCCGCGATATAGCTTTGGACATGGAATTTTTGATCGCCACCGGATTACCATTTGACATACTAGTCGGTTGCGATATTCTGAGAAGGTATTCCGCCATTATCGATCTTAACCTAGAGAGAGTATCACTTTTCCCAGACGGAATAACATGGACCGCAAATTTGGTAGGAGGCGCAAATATACTTCCCAGCCCTATACATCAACAACTTCGTAAAATAAATATCATTAGGAACAGCCCCCTTCATAAACCATTGGTATACAACAATGGAGGAGAGGATTTATGGTCAGTAAAAATACAAGAGATACGGGACTTCCAGTGCGGAACCAATAACGAAAAAATACCTGTACATCTAGCAGATCGTTTAGTCAGAGTATATGAGAAGTACAAAGCAGTGTTTTCAGACGAACCAGGTAAGGTTAAAAACTATCAGTGCAAACTTGAATTCAAAGAAAACGTGGAGTTTAACCGGAGGTCATATCCAATCGCGCATTCGCTTAAAGAGGCCGTGAGAACAGAAATTAATAAAATGATTGAAAATGACATAATTGAGATTAGTCAATCTCCTTACACTAGTCCAATTATTGCTGTTCCCAAGAAAGACGGACAAGTCCGTCTCTGTTTAGATGCGCGCGAACTGAACAAAACAATTGTGAATGACCGAACCTCACCCGGTGAAATAGAGGAGATATTAAAACGTTTTCATGGCACTAAGTTTATCAGTACCTGGGACACTGTATGTGGTTATTGGCAAGTGGAGTTGCATCCACAAAGCCGTCAGTACGTGGCGTTCATTTTCGAAGGGCGCAATTACCAGTTCAAGAGACTGCCCTTCGGACTTGTAAATTCTGTCGCCATCTTTGTGGCATGTATGGACCAAATTCTTGGACAAGAAGCACTCCAATTTACCACCATCTATGTAGACGATTTACTCATTACGTCAGAAACCTGGGAGGAACACTGTTATAGAGTAGAATATGTACTAAGCAAATTAGCGCAAAACAACATTACTCTGAAGTTGGAGAAATCCAAGTTCATTGCGCGCGAATTACAATTCTTAGGTTTCAATCTAGACGACAGAGGTATTACCCCGTCAGCAGAGAAAGTGGAGGCAATTCAGAAATTCCCGCAGCCAAGAAACAGGAAACAATTACAATCTTTCCTCGGACTCTGTAACTATTACAGAAAGTTTCAGAACCGATATTCCGAGTTGACAGCCAAGTTTCAACCACAATTATCTGCTAAAAACAAATGGACCTGGGGTGAGGAACAAGATCTTACTTTCCGCTTGATAAAAGAAAAGTTTCTGGAGAGCGTTATACTTCGTCACCCAGATTTTAAGAAACCATTCTTTTTAAACTGCGATGCTAGCGACCTGAGCTTAGGAACGACTTTATACCAGGAAGATGAGGAGGGTCAACATCTGGTAATAAGCTTCGCTAGTCGCACGCTGAATCAATGCGAAAAGAACTATATTGTAACAGAAAAGGAATTGCTTAGCGTGGTGTTCGCATGCAGCAAGTTCCGAACGTACATTCTCGGATATCAAGTCACTGTTCGTACTGATCATAAATCCATCTCGTTCCTACGTAGGTGCAAATTGAGTCACGGCCGATTGGCTAGATGGGTACTCGCCCTACAAGAATATAATTTAAAATGGGAATATATTCCGGGAAAAAAGAATGTGGTAGCAGATGTATTATCACGGATAAATCTGGAAGATCAGACTTTCGAGGGAGAGAAGGAGAGCTTGGTTAAAATTTACCACATATTTAAGACCAGAGCCGATCTACAAGCTCTATTAATAAATATCCGTATCCACCAACAGTCTGATCCGAAACTGAAAAACATCATGAGTCGATTGGAAGCCGACGATGACACCATTTCCAAATATTACCATCTGAACAAAGGAATATTATTCATAAAAACGGCTTTGGATGAAGAGACATGGAAGGTGATAATTCCACACCAAATCGAAAAGGAAGTCATAATAGATTATCATGTCAGGTATGGTCACATGGGAGCGCTAAAAGTGATACAGGCTTTAGAAGAAAACTGCAGAATAAAAAATATCAACCGAAAGGTGAGAAATTACATAAAGTCCTGTAATATCTGCCAATGCGTCAAGATAAACAATGAGAAGAAAGAGGGTATAATGATACCTATTACCTCAAAAACAAAACTAGAAAAAGTGTTCTTGGATATCTGCGGGCCATTTCCCCGTAGCGGTGGTCGACACAGGTACAAGTACCTGATAATAATCATGGACCATTATACCAAATATATAAAGCTATATCTGGTTAATCGGGCAACAACAGCAAAAGTTCTTGCGGTAATCATCGATTTGTATGTGCCAGAGATCGGTAGACCATCTTCCATTATTACCGACCATGGTATGCAATTTAAGGGGAGGAGGTGGCGAGACACATTATTAGCACTTGGGATCAAAACCTATAAGACGTCAGTCTACCACCCAAGTAGCAATCCGGCTGAGAGAGTACTGAGAGAAGTGGGTAGGATCTTGCGGACGTACTGTCACAACCAACAAAGAAAGTGGCAAGAGTACTTAGCAGCAACAGAGAAATTCCTAAATTTTGCCCACCATCCAGCTATAGGAATTACGCCATACTCCGCCATGTATGAGAAGCCAACTCACCGAGAAATTGAAGAAATCATCGAATTTCCACCAAATAATGATCTCAAATTTAACCAGTTGAGATTTTATAACAAGGTGGCTGAAGACCAAGAGAAACGGCAAGCCAAATATCAAAAGGCAATAGGGCGTATAATAACATACAAAGAGGGTGAGAAAGTTCTCTTAAAAAATCGAGAAGTGCCCAGCACCCTAGAAGGGATAACCAAAAAGTTATTATTGCTCTATACAGGCCCATATGTTGTGGTAAAGGATAATCATAACAATACTTATGAACTGAGAGAGATAGTTTCCGGAAGAGTTAAAGGTGTGTACAATCAAGCATCTATGAAAAAGTACTATGAAGAATAAGTTTAGAATTTAAAAAACATACAAATTCTAAAATAATTGTAAGCACATCTTACAACCAAATATTTTTTGAGAAAAAACTTTAGGGCAATTTAATAAAAAGGAATTTTGAATTTAAAACAAACAAATTCAAAAACAAATGTAAGTACAACTTACTACCAATGATTTATGAGAAACAACTTTTTGGGAGAATTAAAAAGAAAGAATTTTGAATAATAAACATGAAAATTCTAAAACAAATGTAAGCACATCTTACAACCAAATATATTTTAGAAAAAACTTTATGGAAAAATAAAAGAAGGAATTTTGAATTTTTAAATACCAACAAAATTCGAAAACAAATGTAAGAACATCTTACTACCAAATATTTATAAGAAAAAACTTTATGGCAATTTAAAAGAAAGAGTTTGGAATTTAATATACAAAAAATCTAAAAATGAAGTAAGACCATCTTACTATAACTAATTTTGTGAAAAAACTTTATGGTAAATAATTAAAAAGAATTGTATTTAGAGAAATACCAAAAAATTCAGAAATAATTGTAAGATCACCTTACTATAAACAATTTTGAAGGAAACAATTTTGGGAATAAATGAATTAAACAGAATTTGAATTTTGATAAAACGTCAAAACTTTGAAACAAAATAAGATCAACTTATTACAATAAGTTATGAGAAATGTTATGGAATTAAATAAAAAGAAGAGTTTGAATTTTGCATAAAACTAACAAAGTTCTAAAAATAAATATGTTCCATTTATAATTGAATTTAGAAGAAAATAAAATGATTAATTCAGAAAAAAGAATTAAATTTAATCCAGAATAAATGTGAATATCTAGCATTTGAAGGAGTAGAGAAGAAAAACAAAAAAAAGTGTGATATACAAGAGAAGGCAAAAATTTGGAAGCAAAGAGAAGAATCTGTTATTATAATAAAATTATAAAAAAATCCAAGAAAGAAAAACAATAAAATAATAATGAGAACAACCTATGACTAATTACTTATGAAACGATAATGGAAACAGTTATACAAGAAAAAGGAATACGATATTACTCAGTTCTGAAGAAGCAAAGAAGACTAACTCATACCAAACATATGGAGAAGATGATTTTGAACAAATGATAATAATAAGACCTATATGATATGCAAAGAGAAGAAGTACCACATGAAATATAATATAAATGAATTAATGTTAATGAATGCGAAGGCGGATTAATAACTTTCTAAGAGAAAGGAAAGAACAAAATTTTTAAACAAAATGATCAAAATAACAACCTGAATATCTAATATAAAGATACAAATTTAAAAAATTAAATATAATAAAATAAGACCATTCAAATAATGAATAAGAAAATACTATATATAAAGACCATGCTAACACTGTAAGTAACCAGAAGGAAGTATAAAGAGAATTCAGATGGAGAAGAAAAAGAGTTACACTATAACCAGTAACAAGAATTATTAAGGGAAGTTTTCAACCATAATTAAAATAAATATATCAGACAAGTTAAGAGTTCAGAAAAATATATATATATATTGAGTATAATAAGAATTAAGAAGATTTATTAAGATAGAAAATGTGAGATAATCTGAGAAACTACGAAGTGAAGAATCCAAAGATATTTTTATTAGTCGAAAATGAGACTAATTTTTATTTATTTATTCGATGACTGACTGAAAATAATTCCAGCAGCATTATGTATTTTGAGCAGAGATCAATGTGCCTCTGGACTCAAATTGTAGAAGTGGTGTATGGCCAGCAGAGATTGTGTAGCCTACAGTGCCCCTCTGAACTGCCCCAGCCCACGTGATAGGGAATGTTAGGGAATTAATATCCCAAGGATGCAACACGAAGTTTATAAGGAAAGAAAATGTATAATAATAATAATAATATATCTCAGAAGACACTAACTATCCAAGAACGATCAAAAGTAAAATAAGTAACTATATATATAAAATTTATTAAACTCAAATATAAAAGTCGATATAGAAATGGAGAAGAAAATGAAATATAAAAAATAATGAAATTATCATAAGAAATTATTTCATCCATAAACATGTCTGAAATAATTACTTCTGGAGGAGAGCATTCTGTAGCGTGACAGATAAACACATAATAATGAATGGCATTGATCATTAGAATAATAATAAGATTATAACATTAAATCCGAAGAAAGCATTAAATTAAATATAAAGAATTAATTCAGAACAACTGTGCAGAACAATCATGGATATAAAAAGTATAATTTCGAATAAAAACAATGTTACTAGTGATGAATCATCCAAAACCAGTCTAATAACCCAAGGTGTTTAAAAATATAACCCAGGAAGGTAAGGAGTATATAAAGAAGCAACACAGAGTATTACTAAACCCACAACGAGGATAAATAAACGAAAAAGAAACCCTGAATAAGGCAAGATCCACCACAAAAGGTGATGTATTTCAAGAAACCAGAAGAAGATGAAGTAACCCCAAGAAACCCGATGGCATCCAGAAGAAGATGAAGAAGATACAATTCAAAGAAGACAGAAGAAAAGAAGACATCATTGAAGAAAGAAGAAGAAGACAGCATCCAGAAGAAGAAGGAATGCTCTTATAAAAAACACCCATATCCCCATATCCCAAAATAAAAAAAAACACAATAATAAAAGTATAACGAAATAGTCATGAAAAGAAATCATATGTACAAAAAAATTAAGAAAAAAAGTGTATAAAGTAAGAGTTGCCAGTGGACCAAGGTGAAACAATAATATAATACCCAAAGAACAAATCTTCATTGTAACCCACAAACCAATTTCTTGATGTTAATAAGACTAAACAACCATTTAGAAATAGCATCAAAAAGTGTAAAGTGAACCAGTGCTAGTTTGTGTATTGTAAAAAATTAACCTTATGTTTCATCCTTGGCATCCACAAACTGTGTAGATAATGAAATATACAACTTTGAGTGACTTATAATTTGTACCAGGTGAATGTGATACATGTAGTAATATTAAGCTGTCAATCTGTTTGAAATGACATTTCTTCAAAGAATGAATAAAAACAGATTTAAACAAAGTGACAGGGTACAATTACCCTATACCATTTAAAAACAGTTTAAAAACTGCATGATTCAATTTAAGATAAGAAATAGAGAATAAGAGTATAGGAATAAGGTTTTGTGTATATAGAATAGGATATTTTAAAAATGTATTAGTAATAAGATCCTTTTAATAAGTGTGGAACCACTAACATCCTAATTGTAAATATATTTATTACTGATATTGATAGTAATAATTAAATAAGATGTTAATTGGGAAAAAACATTCCTTGTAAATAATATTTCTGTTATAATATTAAGTTTTGATTGTAAAAAATGTCTAAATAGTTGAAGACAACCATTATTTGAAAATATTTCTTATTTGTTTATAGTATTGAAACCAATACTAATTGTTGTTATGTTTAATTGAAAAAATGTTTAATTTATATTACCATGTTAAAAAGTCAGAGAGGGTATAACACAATAGGTATTGTTTATATAAAAATTTGTATCAAAAAACTTGTTAAGAATGTAGGCAAAATGATGAAAACTAAACCTCATCAGAACTGAGAAATTAAGCACTTAAATACATTTAAACTAAAGGGATTTAGATAACATAAACCAGAGATGAAGCCATATAATTAGAAATACAACTTAGAAAGATTTTGTAAAATTATAGACAGGATTATAAATAAAAATGGAAATGACAGAACTCAAAAATTTGGAGAGGGGAGTCATATATTCCAACATAATATTTTAAAACTTAACCAATTCAAATAATTGCAAGAAACTAAGGGAATATAAACCTTTTATTACAATATGAGATTATTAATCATAAATATAACTTAAAAATGGCAGAATTTGCATAATGACAGGAAGCTGATTTTGAACATTTACCAGATACAAAATGAAAGTAAAATTACCAATTTTAGATAAAAAACATAATAAAACGGCATTATTCGATACCAAAATACGCCAAATGAACTGAAGGATAAAATTAAGTAACAACTAGCAAATAAATTTGAATTATAACCAAAGTTTAAACAGTCATATAATGTAACTTTCAAACATGCACAGGATGCAAAGTAAAATTCGAACAATGTAAGGAATAATATTGCATTGGCTAAGATTTTAGTCGAAAGAGAAGGAAGTAGAGAGTTGATTATTGAACGTTGTACGGTGCACTTGACAAGAGTATTTAAATCAAGTTAACCTAATTTATAGTACCGTAATGGCGAGTTAGTGTATGACACAATTTTGAAAATCGCGAGTGGCGACTAAAAACATTTCGTAACATCGACACAGTGACATAAACAATTACAAGAGACTAATAACATTGAATAACACGAAACTACAGTCAAATAACATTATTAAACACCATAAAACAGTATACATTATAATCATCAAATAGTGCCTTAACGACTGAAAGTGAACTGACTTATACATACATCACTATTCAAAATACAACACAGAAACTTCACCCAAGACACTACACCAACATCGGAAGGAAGATTTGCTGACACCAAGACGTTAATTCGGCAAGAAAATATCTTTATTGGAACGCCGAATCTACGAGGGACATTTGACGATCTCGACGGCGGCCATTTGCATTTTCTTCACCACTCAACTGAACAGCGCCTCCTAGTTCGTCAGCGACACGGTTCGAAATCAAACTTGTTTATTTCAATATTTTCAATTAAATATATGTATTTAGTTTTAAGAATAATTATTGTAACGTTATACTTTTTTAATATTGGCCCGATTTCTCTGACTTTAATTATGAATAGCTGTTAAAAGAACCTGATTGTATTTTATATAAAAAACTTGTAACTTTCGATACCCTGAGAGTCGATTTTAAAATCGACGAGAGTCTTTTTAACCAAATGTCCAATAAATAATTTATACTTTTCACATCAAAATAGTTGTGATTTTTTTACTTTCTTTACTAAGCATCGTAATTTACACTTAATTTAATTTAAACCACATACTACAAGAATTTCACCACATTGAAGGAAGATAACCTCCAAAACTGGAAGTAAACAACGATCGATTGTATCTGGAGACAATCTTATAAGTGGTTGGAGTTTATTAAAAAATACAAGAAAACTAATAAAATTTCCTAGACAAGTGAGACACGTTTCGGAACTTCACGAAACACAATTAATTAATTGTTTTTAATTAATTAATCGATAAAAAGAAAATTTTTTTAATTATAAAATTTTTTTTTAAACACACAATTTTTATTTCTTTTACAACCAACATATTTAAAACATTTTTGTAACACCACACATATACAACCTTAACACTATTAACAGGTTTCGTTACAATTTGACTAGATTTACAGTGAAACTAAAGGAAGAGTTTCAGACCAGGAAGACTTTGTAAACACCAGTATTGAGACTTATTACAATATTTAACAGTAAAATATCGTATCCACAAATGCTACGTATATTCTCAAAAGCAACAGATTCTCCTACAGCCAAGAAAATATATACAAATTGTTTACCTAAATCTGCTGTTGGATGCAGATCAGATGCATACACAGTCGGGTAATACATAATATACATAATGTTGTAGAGGTGGCTTATGTGTGTTGAGTTCTAACCATCAAAGCGAGTAACTGAATCCAGAAACCTGTGTACTAGCGTTAATACCGTTACTCTGAAAAAGACTTGCTTTCGCCCTGTTGTCCAAGTAATCGCATTCACTTTGATTACGTTCATTAAATATTTTTAACAAATTCGAAACCTTATGAATGTGGAAAATTCATTAATTGTGGATTAATCCACAAATATTTGTGAGTAGCACGTTAATATTAAGAAAAAATGTAACCAATAACACATAGAACAAAAGTATAAAACGTAATCTAAGATAATAAAATAACCTGGAGAGCATACATGTGTATTTACATGTTACATAGCCAGTTAACATAATGTCACACAATCCCTACGGTTGGAGTTAATATATGATTACATGAGATCTACAAAGATAAAGAAAAGATTTCTCCGTAACTTCAGACACGCTCCTGGAAAGCGTCCAACCATCCATACAACAAATTACTTCATGTAGCTCATTATTCTGTACCTGTTTACGAACATTGAGCAGCTCTTAAAGATAACAGATTTTTTTTTGAAAATTATAAAGTTATAATGCAAGTCTCCTAGAAGTGTAATAGTTGTCTGTATTGACTAGAACATTATCTCTAACAAATAAATTTATTTAACGTAAATTTTTCAGACGATATATAAACTCGTATAAATGTTTTAACCACAAATTAAAGTTACGAATCATTTCTGTAATGATTACAGTTTTTAGGTATATATCAAAAAAGCAGTATCGATAACAAATCTGGCAGTCAATGATAAAATTAAATTTGAAATTGGACTTCAGTATTCTGATGTTAGAAGCATATAGTGTTAACATTTAACGTGTTGTATTTTGCGAATCACGTGGGATTACAACGTGTGGACTTATAATACAAAAAAGTCAAATAATTTAACATTAAATTACAACATTTTTCTTTAGGAAAAGAAGCAGGTGACACATAAAGATTATTCTAAGCAAAGGGATTACTCTGGAGTACCCATAAAGCTAAATAGCTGCCATAAATCAATAGTTTATACAGGGTGAACTCAGGTGGTCGGATGTGAACAATATTGCTACCATAATTAAGTACTCTACAGGGAATGGATACTTAGCCACAATCAATATTGGTACCAGCACTAACGATATCGAAAGAATAAAATAATGTATTCCTAATCTTTACTTTTAAAACAACATTAAGAAAACCCTTGTTACAAGGATAAGTACTTAAGGTTTACGTCCATCTTAATTAAACCAATAAACTAATTTTGTTTTTGATTTTCCATGTCTGTTTTTATGGAATAACTTACAAACCAAGTTTTTGCAGAGATAAAAATATAGGTATTGAATTTTAATTTAAAAATCGTCAATTTATAATCAATCATTATTATAAGTTAAGGTCACACTGGTCTATAATGAAATAAGTGGATGCTTTAGTTCTGAAGAAATTACGTATCAGCTAAAATGGTACCACCATGTCAGGTAGATTAAGACGATCCTCAACCTTCGTGAGGAAGGACTGTACTTTTGGATAAAATGTCTGTAGGTCGAACGAAGAGCTAGAAACGTAGCTGCGGTCTGATTCCTGTAATGAAATTGGACTCGCTGCGAGGGGCCAAGGGATGTCTATAGTGCTATCAAAGTCTTTCCTGTCAATACTATACTAGTCATTATTCTTTTTTTAAATCGAGTCTTGATTTCTTTCTTTACATTTGTCTTCTGATTTCCTGAACGACTATTCTGTTCACCCGTATAATTATAAATTTCTCAGCAAAACATTTCTTCCTTAATACGTTTATGTCTCCTGTTTAACACCCACCATTCTGAACCATGTCATAACGCTATATTCCACACAATCTAGTAAATAACTAGCCATCAGGGAGGTCAAAATATTTTCAAGGAGGGGCAAACAATTTTCCAAAGGAGAAAAATATTTATATATTTTTCATACATACACATATTAGTTTATAATTCTCATATCATAATAGAAATAAGTACACAGATTGTATTAATTGCTTTAATTCAACATCACTGCCCAGCGATCCACAGGAAGCAAATCGATGTCCACCTTTTCGGCTTGCACACGTTGTGTTGGTGTGGGTTTCGGCACTTTACATTTAAAAAGCGTGCAAACATAATAAAATAAACATGAGTGAGGCCAGAAATAACGCGAATTTTGTATGTGTGTGTGTGTGTGTGTGTGTGTGTGTGTGTGTGTGTGTGTGTGTGTGTGTGTGTGTGTGTGTGTGTGTGTGTGTGTGTGTGTGTGTGTGCGTGCGTGTCCTGGCGGCCTTTTTATTGCGGTAATCACAATAATAAAACTTTGGAAAAGTAAACATTACATAATTGAGATATGCTTGCCTGCCAGGAACGATATATTTTCACTCATACGTGATTTAAATTAAAATGAAAAATATAGAATTTTGTTAAAGTAAAATGAAATGTTTCCATAGAAACTACTTCTTTGTTGTCATTATCGTATTACACATATAAAACTTATAAAATTTACTTCCTCCATCATCAACTACCATTTTAATTTATTAAAAAAATTACCCCCTCCCCCTTCAACTACCCTTTTCATTTATAGATATTTCATCTACCTTTCTACAGTGGATTATTATGACCTTCTTTTCAGGATACTTTGTTTATCAAAATTAAGCAATTTACTCTTGTTAAAACGTAAAACGTTGCAGGTAAACTACCCCTTTCCCTTAACCGATCTTCACCAAAAACAATAGGCCTTGAATCCTCTACAATTCAGGACTGTATGCAAAACATTATTTGATTCTGTTTGAATTTGCGGCTGATATCGTTTGCCACAGAAAAAATTCTACACATAGACACACAGACACACACAGACACTTTTCGAAAAATGACTTTTTTCATGTTTTGAGGGTAGTACAATCAGAAACTGCCGTTATCTTGAACACGATTTTTTTCGCCATGACCATACTTCCATTTCCTTATGGAACATGGAAGTAAAAAATCCTATTAACGATTGTCTAGTTGCACTGACTCATTACAGAAATTGTACTACTAATAATATACTTCCAGAATCGGAATTTATGTAACCTGGTGAAGAATGGGGTAAACCGATATCGATAAAATCGGAACAATGAATAATACGAAAAAAGAAGAAACAAGATTGACAAATATAAAAATGAGCCTAGATGCCTGCATTCTATGCGAAGAGTGACAAAACGAATAGTGAGATTTTAGCCGGAAGTAGCAATTCCGCAAGCGGTTAAGCTTCTGATGCGACGGAGCTTCTGGAACTCAACCACAATTTTCCAGGTGGCAGGGGTGCAAGAACTGATAATAGTTGTAGCTCTCCTCTCGGAATATTACAGGAAGGATTCTCGAAACTTAGCAGTGACAGATGAATGACATACGCAAAGCTGATATCTTGTTCTGTGATCGGCATGTCTTTAAGAAAACAATAACTATACTGAATTCAAGCTTTATGTAAGGGAAGTTAGAATACCCAAAAACCTTCTGTGCTTCATTCAATAACAAGATTGAGGAATTCGCAGGTAGCCTCAATTACTCCTAAGTGACAAATTACATTGCGCCAAAATGCCACATAATCAGTACGTTTTTGCTAAAGGCCTACTATGTGCCAGATTCCCAGTCTAGTCTCACCCCTGCTGTCTAAGATGTTTGAAGCCGTGGTGTTGGTCTCTATCACAGGAATTAAGACGATGTAAGACTTTTTAACTGTTAGGTTACGTAAAGATTCGTAGCTAAATACAAATACCAAATATGTAGGCCTACTCTGTTGTTTCCGCTCGCAAAGCAATGCCAAGTACCAAATCATCCTTTTACTGAGTGAAGTTTTATTAAACGTCCTTCAAAACAGACATTAACCAGAAAATTTAATCACATGTATATGAATGTTTTATACAAACTGCGGATGTTCGCACGGAGATACAAATCTTCGGAAAGCTGCTGACAACTACCGAACAATGCAGAGTAAACTTTACCTAATAATTAATTAGCTCCTCACACTACACACTTGTTATAGTACGCTACATGCACAACATACAAAGAAACGTAGTATACGCAGAGTGCGTATTATACGCTGTTTACATTTACTAATACTTACTTTGTTTATTCCAAAAAATGTTCACATTACAACTCACGTTTCATCCCATGTGAATACTGTACATAAAATTACACAGACGTGTTTCTGCTTGCATAACCACCTTTAATCTCAAACCAGACAAAATCGACAGATGGAATCACGTGGTTTGACTGCCAGGATTGAGGGTTCTAAGTCGCTGTAAAGGGATGAAAAATAATAGTAGATATAGGATGCGATGGGGTAAGCTCGTAAAAGACAAGAAGACAAATTTTACTGTTACTAGAACTTTAGATAAAATCTTATTTGTCGGCAGAACAATAACCGTACCGTTTGTATGAGATTCAAATACGCTTTTAACGTCACTAGTGTACTTTATTAATCTTAAACGTTTGTTACCGATACATAAAGTAAGACGACAATAAACTTAATACTATCTTACTAATAATAATACTTAAATAAATTAAATTTAAAATAATTATGTTACGTTTAGAAAAGAAGACTAAGAGAAAGGGCCGATCTGGATGGATTTATGTAATAAGATCGGCAATTTAGACGTATAGAAGAAGAAGAAGAAAATGGCAGTGAAAACGCAAGTTGCTGCAGAGCCCGTGGGATCCTCGCAAAATATAAAGTAATTCTAGCCTTTTGACAAATTGTATGGCACGGTAACAGTTACACGACAGACATCAAATCAGTAACAAATGTATTCTTTAAGTGTATAGTGTGGATATGTCCAATTGAAATAAGGATAATTTTGAATTTTATGTAATAATATTATAATTTTTAATTATTAATGAAAATTCTACTCGCAACACAAACTGAGTTAAAATAACGGTCTTGATATAGAGAAATTACACTGATACTTATCAGCTATGGTAACTAAATTTTTTTTTTTGAGATTCTGCTACAGTTCTTTTGACTTGGGTCTGTTAGGCTCGGATTCTCGTGTTTTAAAACCAGAGAAAATGATTCGTACAATTACCTTTTTATTTTATTTTCTAAATACAATTTGAAAATAATATTGCAACGTCATGAAAAGGTAGAAAGTATAAAATTCGTTGTATTTTCATAGTAAAATGAATATTCTACATACTTAGCCTATAGGCCTACTTTAGATTATTCATAGCATAATGTAGCAGCCGACGTCAGGACAGCAAGAAATCTGCAGTGATATCTCCTTCTGTTTTGTTCTCTGCAAGTAGTTTAGTTTACAAACGAATGCAACTATATAAATAGAGACTAGCCGTTTCCAACTTCATTTTGCTGCAAAGATTGCATTATCTTACGTTTCCTTCGACACGTTTATTCCGTAATGTTTTCTCTAACGAAAAAGAAACTCTTCTACTTGTAAGATAACGTGATGTTGTTAATTAAATCCGTTGAGAATAAAATTACAAACAGACTTTACCATCTGCAATAACAGAGACTGCCAAGAAGATAGAGTCTACCCTCAAGGTCACAATGTATCTTAAATTATATATAATCCGAAATTCATCACATCTAAGAAACAAATCCGCGCGTAGAAAAACTACAATATTGCCAAAAACTGTCGCATTAAGATTTTACAGAAAATAAGTACACTAATAAAATTATAGCTTTTATAGTTGTTTTTTTTTCGTTCCAGTAAACCAAGTTTAAGCCGTTTTTTACACTGATACTTTTAAGAATTAATAAGATTTTTCAATACATTAATGAAAAATAAAGTATACCTTGAGTGAAGTATTTGGTTGCAATAGGGTCTCCAGCGCGACAAATACATTCCTTAGCTTCTAATATTTGATTAATATTTGTGGACTGGGAAATGGTAACTCTTATATCAATCATATTAAGATTGTATGAAACGTACGTACGTATGTACGTAGAAACCCGAATCAGTAACAGACTTTAGCTATAGCAACACATGTAATTAATAACAGCTGTCAAAGTAACGCATATAAGGTCTTCAGTAAACACATTAAAACTGAAAACCCGTCAAAAGTTCAAAAGTGAGTAAGAGACATAAGACGTAATATATTTGTATCGAGCGAAAGCGATATGTAAAACACAGACCTATATACGAATTATTTCACTTAGTTTCAACCAGTACGTAACTTTCTCGTTAAAAGAAGTGAATAATACTCAAACCCGATGTCTTTCTTCATACTTTGCTATTTAATATCTCTGGCTATGTTACAAACACACTCTCACAACCATATATACACACACGCATACACGCACACCACATACAAGAGAATTACGGAGCTTTACAAAGCCCTATTCAAATATAATCCCGCACCAATCGTTTCACGTTTCAATAATCCAACACCAGGTATTGTGCGAAGCTGTGCGTTGGAGTTATTAAAATAAAAATGATATAATAATCACGTGGATACATTTCTTTCTAATTTTCAGGAGCCCATATTTTTTGCACATTCTGGAAACAATGTTGGTGAACGCTGTGGCACTGGTTCCGTTATGAACCATTTCCATCCGCTTCAGCTAAACACATTCTGCCCGTCTGATACAATCTGTTCGTCGGAAATTGCCATTAATTCAGTTAATCTTGCGCGCTGTTTGTTCAGTAAATACAAGCGTGGAAGTACATAATATGTAATGTTAAAACAGTAGCAAGTGTGGTGTGTAAACAAAAGTAGGCCTATTTGTCGGACTGGAGCTGGCCGACTGGTCGCTGCAGATAACGGTATGCAAATGCGCATGTGTCACACAAAACATCTGTTCCCTTATAAAGTTTACATTACCCACTAATCCTCTTCACCCAGTTCCTATCCTATCCAGAAGCCAATTTACCACGTTTATAAACATTCGTTTTAAAAATTAATTTACATAACTACGGAGCACTGTGAAATTAGCTTATCGTATAGCGACGCTACAACGCAAACAACAGTGTCGAGCTGTAGGCTTATGCTCCTACACTCGCCGACAGCTCCTGTACGCCTGCAACACGTTTGGATAGTCAGTTACTTGAATGACCCTTTGTAGACACCAGTCTTAAATCAAACAATTTGCATTAACTATTTCTCATTAGATTTTTCATAAAAATGTCTCTTCAGTTGAAATCAACAACAAGAAAGTACGCTTGATGTCAGCAATAACTGACGTTTCGTTTCTATTTCCTGTCTCCTCTGCTTCTGACGATGATTACTTGTCGAAAGACACATGCTGAATAATTACAATCTAAGTGGTTAGATTGTAAATGTGAGAAGTTAAAAATATTGAGAATCTCATTTTTTAGTTTTTTAAAGTTACAAGTAAATTAAGTTTTGCTTGTCCAACACAAAATGTGCTATACATAATTCATAGTACATAAAGGGTTGTATACCTTCGTTGTTTTTAAATAAATTCTTCATGGCTCTTTATTTCTGTAAATTGCCCTCTCTTGTGTATCTTAAGTGACAAAGACTATGGATAAAATTAAACGTTTTAGGAAAGTGTATGATACGCTGGCTACGCTAAAATAGACTTGAATAAGGTAAACACGAATGTAGTAAATATGAATAACAACATGAATTTTCTTACTTCACCAAAAATCGGAAATTTTAAAATTGAACTACGGTTTCTTAAAAGAATCCTATTGTCCTACTAAACGGAATAAAATAAAGACGGTTTTTCTTTAGGAATTGTCTATAAAAATCAGTAACTGTCTGGAATTTTGCTTGAAAATACGATTTAAGGTTTGTTCTAACAGCCTTTTCCTGCGATAATGTTAAGGAATGAAAGACGTGAAGGAACAGAGACCTTCGTTCACTTAAAACTTGGTTGTTAAAGTAAAGATGTACGTAAATTGGCTCTTAAAAATATAAAAGATAGTCAACATTTTTATGCGGTATGACACAAGACACCTTTATAAATCTGTTCAAACAATTACTTGGCTGTAACTGCTTAAGGAGATGGAAAATTTCAGCTGTACTGGAATTGGAATAAAGTAATATTTTAGCAACGTTTCGACACCACTCGCAAGTTGTGATAAGTGCACTATGTGTAAAAGTGATGCAGCACAGTGGTATGATAAAAGCTTTCACTATCAATCACTCTTCCGTTGTCGCCGAAATACCGTCGCACGCGCTCCCTTCATTTGTTTGGGTGACACGATACAGTATTATCGCGACGACCAATAAAGTATTCTACATAGCTGCTGATCGGGCAAGTTCTACGGTTATACGTTGGCTTTATCAGGTCGAATCTACTCACACAGTGGTTCATTTGAAGCATAATCTGTACTATGGTATATTATTAAGCTATAAAAGTTACAATTAAATTTATAAGGCAGTATTTACCTAGATATACTTTCCACTTTCATTCTTTAGACAGAATGTAAGTAACAAAACTGTAATTATGTGTTCTTTTATGGGGTGTATTTTTAAGAGAATAGTAACGAGAACAGAGAAAAATTGGTAAATGATGATATAAATCCTTTCTGTTGGGATCGCAGCTTTTTATTTTAAGCTTGCTGGTAGCGAGCTGAACGCCTCATCGATGTGATGCCAGATTGCTGGTAGCGAGCTGAACGCCTCATCGATGTGATGCCAGATTGCTGGTAGCGTGCTGAACGCCTCATCGATGTGATGCCAGATTGAATTTTGTGTCACGTATGAGTATGATACAAATATAATAGCATTAAAGAAGTTTATATAGAAACCTATACACCTGCAATGATATTTACAACAAATTTCAAGTCTTTAAGTTCTAACGGAAATCATTAATATTAATATTATTACACTTTAACACTAATTTGCATTCTTTTGAACAAATTTAGCTCCTACAGTAGCATAATAACTAATCAAACAGCGTATGTTTCGGAAACAAATGTACATCAGTTTTCTATAGCTAAAATTGTACCTTGTTTGTTATACAATAATTTTTAGAACTTTCGATTATACCCTACTTGTGCAACATTTTTCACAAATTAATTACAAAAATTTAAAGAAATTAAGGGTAACACAAAAATACAAAATTTGTATAATGTAAATATCTTAAGACTTCATTTATCATGTAAAATATTACTATAGCATAGTAAACAGAAAAGCAAGGTCTTCTGTGATGAACAATTCCTTTGTTAGTGACTGGTATTCTAGAAATTAATTTTATGTAAAATAAAAGGCTTTGTTGCAAACAGACGAGAAGGGTTGCAGCATATTGTACTTTCCTAAAGCAATATGTTTTACTGCACTGTGAAATTCTCTATATATATAGACACAGGTAGTAGAAAGAGATTGAAGAGAAAACTCGACATCACGTCTGCCCCATACCACAGTGCCAAACGCCCTGTCAAAACAGAACAAGGATATTAATCTGTTTTATACTTTATATGAAAGATTAACCTATCAAGAGCAGCTAGGCAGAGGCAGTAAAATTTCATTTCTAACTACTGATATAAAATTCAATTATCTCGTATCACATCGATGAAGCGTTCACGTACGCTGGCAGCAAGCTTAAAATAAAAGGCTGCGATCCCAACAGAGGCGGTTAAACATGCTTAACAAGGCAGTCTCAACGCTACCTACTCACTTATAGGATTTTTTTGTAATTATGTTTGTCCCACTTTAAGACTTCTTTATTTAAAGCTTAAAAAGCAGACCTGCTTTAATTTATTAATAACTATATTAAATATGTTTATGTTTAAATATGTTACGAGATATCTTAATTAGGCGCAACAAAATTATGTACGCCGCAATTTTTTCTACTAAAACTTTTCATTAAAATAAATATAATTACGTACAATTATTATGTAAGTTATAATTAAATTATAATTAAATACTTTCATTAACACCACGGAAAACCATAGTTTATTTCTGACATGAGACTATTGTGTATTACGTAGATGAAAATGACTCAGCTTCTCCAAGGCTTTCTTGGGCAGTCAGTCAACAGACCGTCGCACACTGTTCATCAAGTTACATCATAAAGAAAGAGACTGAATATTTCCAGATATTGTGGAGTAACGCTAGGTCTGCCCCGTGGGAACGTGTGGATATTACCAGCAATGAGCCTCGAGTATCGCCGGCTATATGGTCTCATACTCTAGCCAACGGGACCGACCGTTAGAACTTTACCTGGTATACGAAGACTTGATCACATGAGCATATTTGGATATCATAACATTAAACTATGATAGCGTATATTTGGCTGCAACAAAATTACAGATCTCTATTTCTAAATACTACGCACATGTAAAATAAGAATACTCAAACGTGGATTTGGCAACCATTGCAAAATTACATTAATGTAAGTTTTTTTATACCGCTGCGTGTCTGTTACCAGTAAGCCTATCATGATTATGGTGGATAAAAAGTGAATCATCTATTAAAAGTATTACATTAAGTAATATTTCGCGTACATGCACGCGAAATTCAGTCACAGTGATCGACGTCCCTCAATCTTATTCTGGCTATGGCCATGTGCTTCTGAAAGGCCACTTGAGGTGCATACTAGAGTCACATGCAGACACTCCATGTGCACGCTGTATTTGACGTCGTGAGGCACACGCTGTTGACATGCACATACCGCGTTGTCAGCAGTAGGCCAGTAGCAGATGTACTGAAGTTCTGACACCTTTATAGAACCACCAGCAAAGTAAATTACTGAATAGTTGTTCTTTGAGTAACTAATACCAGTGACAATACTGTCCGACTTTAATACCACTCGAGCGGTTTATTTAGGGCCACCTGCACGCACGAGAAGTTTTGTTCTGAAGGCATTCAGACATTAGCATCGATCAGGTCTGACCAGCCAGGAAAGTTTCGCCTCTCAGAGAAATACTATTTTACTAGTACAATTCACATCATTAAAACGTGAAGACATTCGAGCACAATTCATTAAACTAAGGAATTTCCCATGAAGAGAAAGAATTATTGTCTTTTAAATGTTGTAAATGGAGTGTATACAAAAAACGCTATTTCTACGAAAGTCGGCTTTCCTAAATGACTAATACGAAGCATGGAAGTCGTTCATCTACTAAGAACTCTGTTAACTTACTAAATTAATTAAATATGTTTCAAATTTGTGGTATCTGATGTTAGTTATTACATTTTTATTTTACAGTTTTCTTCGCTAATGCTGCCTTATAATGATTTTTATTTATTTGTAATACTACTCGTTGGGGCGGGCGGGGGATAACAAACGATACCACTTGTGTAGTACAACACGTGTCGAGAAGCACATTACACGTGTACTCATATCATGGAAGTACGTATTAATGACAAACGTATTCAACAGAATAATCCCACTGATCTTTTTATGTTAAGTATAAATACACATTTTAATATTCCTTGTAGGAATTTGTTTTTAAACTGGTTTCCATCGGCCACACATCCTGTAACATAACATGTAACAAATAAAGTGATGTACGTTTATATCACGTAATTAAGAATGGACAAATTTCAGCAGGATATCACTTTAATTACCTTAAACTAGCATATAAATATAACGTTAATATTTATAAATTTGGAGTCGGTTGGCGCAGTGGTCAGCAGCGCATACCTTCTAAACCGGAGCTCTGTGGCTTAGAATCCATCTCGTCACTGAGGGAGTTACAAACATCAACTACACAAAGCCTATTTCCCAACGTATGAAACGTGGGGCTAATAACATCGTCTGATGCAGACCCTCTACCTTTATACTTTTCTTTAACTAATCGAATAACAGGTGCAGAAAGTCTGTAGCCTGTCTGAATATCTTCCCAAAATTGTTCCCAGGTTATAAAAATTTGTTCGTTTATAAAAATTTCTGTTTTGAACTACACTAAATGAATATACATTTTTAAAAGTATTTGCATTTCAGACAACAGAATACATAATTACACTATAGCCTATACATTTTTTTAGCTCAAACTCTCTAAATGTTAACTGTGCTGTCAGAAGACATAAACAGAAAAGCTGCGTTCTTTGAGCATATTTTTGTAGAGTAGAATCGGATAACTAAATCAAAAACCTAAAGGCTACCAAATTTGCCATAATAAAATACTCCATACATTTTTTTTCTGAAATAAAATGTCAAAAATGTTTTTCTCTATGTTAACCGTAATATCACTGACTACTTGCAGCGACATATGGAAAGACAGCCAAACGAAAACAGCATAATAACTGTTTCTGAAATCTATAATGGTTCTCTTCAGTATACAAATTAAACAACGTGAGCTACATAGAGTGACCCACAAAACCTTTAGCACTTTTATGAAATGTTAGTCGTTTATTAGTCACAGAAATAACATAAAACTACATTCAATCTGTTGAAGCATTGGGAAAATATGACAGCTGGTAATGTACGCCATTTCTGCTGTTGTCATTTGATTATATAGTGATCTATGTTATTTATTTGCTTATATTTAAATATACTGGTGACTATTTAGCAAGCATGCGGTTTCCCTTGGAAAAGCGTATTTTCACTGTCAAAGTCTACTGGATCGTGAACTTGTTGGTTGATACCTAACAATTTTTGTCGATCACACGGAAAGTGGAAACAAGTGGATTCCCTCTTAATGCAAGTGGAAAAACAAAAATATAACGCGCCAAGAACTCGTTGGTGAAGTTCTAAATAGTTTGTTGCGATTTCCATAAAAACGCTGCGCCAATTATGACAAGTGACTGGAATTTCATATGGCACAAAGAGCAGCCAAGAAAATAATTCGCTACTATCAATAGTTCCAAGTCAAACTTTCTTTCCATTATATGGTTTACAGATAAGATATCGCTTCGTTTGTCTAATTATCTGAATTCACAGAACTCTAAATACGGGCTGCCGAAAATCTTCACGAAATCCAGGAACAGATTTAATGCACTCTACTCCGACAAAGTTGGAGTAATATCTGGTAGCAGGAATGGTGGGCCGATTTTCATTTATGGTAATATTACCAGCGTGTTGTACGGAATTTGTGAATTCAAATGGACACAAAGTTGTTTTCAACAAGATCTTGCAACACACCATAGATCAGAAGCTTCTATGGCTCTCGTTCAGTTTCTTTGAAGACAGTGTTTTTTCAAGGAACTAGATTACCCGACATGAATTCTCGTATTTTTACTTTGTGCTTTTAAAAGAACAAAGTGTATAAAAAACGTCGAAGAACACTTGCATTTGTTCAAAATAACATCACTCAGGAAATGAACAACATTCACGTCAACACGATGCTTCCAACGTTTACTGTAAAATGAAACATTTTGATTCTCTGATTATTTTTGTGTTTTAATTTCTGTGTTTACAATTTTTTAATATTCAATGAAAATGGTGTAGGTTTCTGTTTATAAACAGCAGTGAAACTGAATGTTGTTGGACTGCGTCCAGTTCTGGTTGCGGATTGTGAAGTAACATTGAACATTACGCTAGGTTTCAATAACAAAGGTGCAACAAAATAAGCACATGTATTTTAAATCTAATAAATTATCTGATCATAATTAATTAAAATTAGGTTCTATATAAATACTAAACATACAGTAATTATTTGTAATATAAATACGTAAAAGTAAAATATATTTACGTATTAAGACTAATAGAAGACTAAAGACGAATAGAGATTAAATAACGAGCTAGGAGAATAAAATTATTCTGGGCATAACTGAATAAACTACACTAAATTACTGGATACTAACAGATTCCTGTTCTAGACTGGATTATGCTCAGAAACATTCTGTACAGCAGTTTAGATTTTCTGTATAAAAATAGAGGTAGGAAAAGTAAGATTAATATTTAATTTTCTGCCTCGAACATAGAAATATAGGATTTGATAGGCGCACAAGCCGTTCCTTTCTATTAGGGTATTTAAACATCAGATGCACTGACACTGCAATAGTTTCCATTATGTCCAAGTGGAAGAAGTTTATGGAATACTACGAATCAGTGGAAACAATTTAACTGTTTATACAAATATTTAAACTTGATAATAAGAGGAAAATTCTTTTAAATGTAAATAACTATCAAATAACGTATACTTTTAATAACAAAACTGAAAGTAGAGTTACTGTAAAGCATCGTTTAGTGTGTTTCAGAGTGAAAGAAGTAAGTGATGGAATTTAATATCCGTAAATAGTGTACGCTGTCGCTGATTATGTAAAGCTGCACGACTGAGACAACGTTTTCTTACTCGTGCGCTTTTTGTAACGTTCCTAGGAAAAAAACATGACTGTAAAAGGGTCGTTTAGCTATATAAAAATATTTACACCAACTAATTAAATTAATTTTAGGATATACAATTGGATAACTTTTCTGACATATTATAGACCAAATGTTTTTAGTGATGTGTTGCTTATTACGTATAATTTGGTCTAAAGTGGTCTGTAATTCGGTGTTCCTGTGTTACACGTAACTTCTTGAAAATAAAAGTTCTTAATGGAACACTGCATATTCGAACCTTGGAATATACAGATTTAACCTCGACAAAATAAAACACACATCTTTTTAAGAGGGTTTTCGAATAAACCGGAAAATTTACATCATTTAATATCAGCAAGGGTTAAGAATGTTGTTACTATACTTTAAACAGGATTTTCTACAATTACACTATGAAAATAAAATAAAAGGAGAATTAACACCTACAACACTCAGTTTTACTTAAGCATCTGGATGTTCCAGATTACACCTGCAAGAGAAAAGAAATACTTATTAAAATTCAACACTTTTTACATTTTCTGTAATTTATAATTCCTATAATTTATAATTCCTAACATGTTTTTGTTAGAATAAATTTTAGTTATAGTAAGAGAACTGATTTCAGAAAAATAACTTTATAGTATTACAAAAATCGTCATTTTCGCGGTCTGAAATTTTCTATAGGCATCGTCATAACAAGAATAATGCACATTTAGAAAATTTTGATTAAAAATAATTTAATATTGACGACAAAGTGAATGCCCGTAGTCAGTTTATAAGCCTAGGAACCGCATAAACCTATTTTACTTATTTATGTTAAAAATAAATTTGAACGACTTTACGATAGTTGAAACTCAGTGAAGACTTAAAAAGATCAAGAGATTAAAAAAGAATTTCATGAGTGAATAAATTTATTACTTCTTGAATGTAGATTGTTTCAAGCAAATTACGTTTTATAGAATTGAAGAGCTTATGACTTTATTAAAGTTACCACATACTAAAAGACCTCATAAAATATTTAGGTACTGTATATTTTAATTTTTTAATTTTGTGTACAGGGAAAAATGTTCGGTATTAAATGAAATCCCATACGCACGTGGTGAATCACTGTAAATCTTTATGTAATAAAAAACGAACTTGGTAGCTTTACAAATTTAATTTATTTAAGCTAGTCTGACAATTGTTTCAGCAAACGAGGCTACTTTTGCCAAAGAAGTACAAGGATACATGCTTGTAACAGTTATGCTTGTAATTCCTTGAAAATAACCTCGCTGGCTGAACAATTGTCAGACCAATTGAATAAATAAATTAATTTCTGAAACTACAAAGTGCGTTTTGTCGTTTCATATTACATTATTCCCTGTCTACGTAAATGTCTAGAAGCGAAGAATACGCCAATTAAATAATAAATGCATCAAAAGCAGCTTTCTTCTGCTTCCACATAATGATGGATTTTACTTTTAAAACAGTGTTAAACAAAACATCCAATGCTACCTACTAAACAATACTGAATAAAATTACAATCAATATAATCTATATTTTACACTTCCTATTTAAACAAATGAGTAAGCACGGACTCGTTTGGACAAAACATCTTTCCTAAAATTGGTTCAAGAACTGCCAGAATTATAGCAATAATATGCTACTTGATAAAAAAGTGGTTCAACGGTTATTATCCATTTAATATAAAATCTTTAACTTCAGATCACTGAAATATTGCAGAGGAATAGGAAATTATTTCGTTAAAGTTACGAAATATAAGTGTCTGTAGCCTATCTCTTTTGTCCATATTTTTATACGTTTTCGTCGAATTTTCTTTATAGTCAGTCATCATTCATTAGGAGACTGAAAGTTAAAAAAAGGAGTTATCGAAATTAAATATATATTCTCTATTGTAATGTACACACACATTTTAATAACATTGAAGCAACAAAAGAATCCTCACTATTAGTTCTTGAAATGAGTATTCATGTTCCTGAGTGGCATCGCACACTTGTATTTATGTGTCTGCCTGCCCAGTGATATTATTTAGGACACAACATACTGTTACAATGCGTGTGTGTGTTTAATGTAAACACGGAGTGCGCACGAGAGAGCGCTGGCTGTGGTGAGGAAGTGTAGTTTTTGCTAATACGTCCGATTGGAAGTAAGGAAGATGGATGTAGCAGCAACGTCGGCTAATGTGTTTTAAACGATCCCAAACTCACAAACCATTACATCTGTATGTTGAAAACAGGCCCAACCGAAATCTAAATTAATCATTTGTAGCCAGCTGCAAGTAACAGGTAACGGACGTCACTCGCTGTGGTTGTACACCGACCGAAATTTATTTACTCCATTCATGACGCTCGTGACACAATCCACTGCATTCGCGACCATTTCTTTACACAACGTTACCCTTATGTAAACTGATATTGGTCCATGGATACTAATTTTTCAGTCTAAAAATACCAACCATCAATATTTATTTTTCAATTGAAATTCAAAACATTTGTTAATGCGTCATACACTAATATGGCAACATTTATATAAACTTACGTACGACACACACGGAATATTGTGCAAACCCTAAATTCCTCGCAACTAGATACATAAAACTAGAGTATTAATAATAATATAAATGATATTATATTATTAACAATTGAATTACTAATTCACTAATGTATGGAAGTAAGATGGTTTGTCGCAACTCTGTGGCAACTTAAAAAGCTGGAGTAGTCTGTGGCAACAAATAGTATCACCGTTATAATGATTTGTAGAAACATAAATCTTATGATCCGCAATCTGAATTTAAGATGTCAAACAACAGCAAATTGGGTCCTGTGATGATCTAAGGACATATAGGCTATTCTTATACGATGAAAACAGCCTTAGAGGCTTTCGGAGAAATATAGTGAGAAAGATATATGACCGTGTACAATTTAACAACAGAACGTGAAAACTAAGAATGAATTTGATAAATGGGCAAACACAGTGAGACAAATCACTGACAATAGCGTGTGGACTGGGCACTTGCAAAGAATTAGTATGAATAGAGCAAAATTGATCGAGAAACATGGTCACAGAGAAAAAGAAAAGCCGGCTAGAAAGATGAATAGATAACTTAGAACGATGGGAACGAATTACAAGGGGCATAAAATAACTAACAGAGCAGGATATAATGGTGTTAGAAGACTAGCCAAGATCAGCTGAGGGCAATGGGAAGAAGATAACTATCTGCATTACTACATTACATGAGAGGGCCTGATTGCACGATTTGAACAAACGAATGTTAGAACAGCAATGCGATTGTCAGCACGATTTCAGGCAAGTTTGATCATTTATACATGTAATCATACATGTAATACATACCACAAACCGAATGATTAAAATAAGCAATTAACTAATTTTAGAAATAAATATTGAATACGTGTACTATTCATTGACTGTTAACCAAACGTTTCATAGTTTGAAACAGGAGATTTCACACCCAACATATGGAGAAAATAGGACGAAAAAATAAAGGGATAAGACATATTACAAAGACGATAAGGCACCAAATGTAGAAGTGTTATCGCTAGCTGTTTTCAAGGAATTCGAAAATAATACAGTGAGTTGAGATAGTGGCGACAGTATTTAATTTTGCTTTAGAAGAAGTGACGAGACCTTGTAACTAAGAAGGAACAGGATTAGAGAAATCGGTTCAATTAATACAACATGCTGACAACAACAAGCTGATAGTAAGCTGATAGTACTATCAGCAACATGCTGATAGTAATAACAAGGAACAGAAGTCTACGGAAAGCTCTACTGGAAATCGTTTTTGAAGCAAATAAGAGGGGACAAAAGTAAACGAGAAAAACTAAATATTGCTATGCTGAGCTGAAAAATTACAAAAGTGCGTACGTGATTCTGGTCACACGGCGCGCAAGGCTGTTCCAGTCGTTTGGAGATTATATGCGCGGCAGAATTACATAACGTTCTGGATTGTTCGAGAAGTTCTACTCCTTCCATACGTTACCCGACTACTCTGCCACCATCTAGGCCGCTTCGTCACTGCAGTGAAAGGTATAAATACTGGATTTCGAAGCGACTCAGTTTCAATTTAGATCTGGCGATATTCAAGAAATGTGGATCAAAGTTAATGTGGCGACTTTGTGAAATGTGATCACTGTGGCAGAAGAAGCAGTAAAAATACAGGAGAGAAAACGTAAACGTGAAAATGAAACAACAGAGAAATGGCAAAAAGATGAGTTTAACCTTGAAGCAGTAGACGTTAAGGCGTCCGTACAAAAGGTTAAGGCGTTCGGTCTGTTACGAGATGAGCTGAACAAACAAGGTATCAGCTGATAGAATATCTGAAATAGAAAATTCTGTGTCAACTAAGAAAACAGTTATGTTAAGTATAGTAGACTCGATTACAATCGATGTAATAAAATAAATTAAAGTTGAAGTCGAGTATTTAATAAAAGAAACCGACTACAAAGCAAGGGCATTAATAAACATTGAAGAAGAGTCAAAGAATAAGAGCAATGAAAAAGCGCCACTAACTATAGGAGGACCAGTTTATACAAAGGCCCCAACGTTTGTTGGAAGCACTCACTGGGCAACTTATCTTCGCCAATTTGTAGCTGTCGCTCGTTTAAATAATTGGACAGAAGAAGAGAAAAGCCTTTCACTCATTCTTGCTTTAAAAAGACCTGCCGCAGAACTATTGCAGAAAGTGCCACCTAACAGCCAGAACACTTATGCCGAATTAACAAAAGCCCTGGAATTACGGTTCGATGTGTACCGTGTTCAAATTAAAGCGAGACGACATCGTTTCGGGGAAAGCCTTCAGGAGTTTGAAGCAAATGTTGACTGATTGATGAGTTTGGCTTATCCTGAAACATCGGAGGACTTCCGGATATGGACTGCTTTCATTATGTTTATTTACGGTATAAGAGTAGTTGAATTGCAACAAGTGTTAAGAATGGCACGGCACCAGAATAGCTCAAACTCTCTTGTTCACGCTCTCCGTTTTAAAGCTACCAAGGTGGCTACCAACATTGATAAAATTATGTCACCACGTTGTACTCAAAGTGACCCAATATCACAGTACCGTCATAACGGGCAGAATGAAGAAGTGGTACAAGAAAAACAAGTCAAAACGTCAAGAGCCCCACAACAATTTGAACGATGGTAAAGAGACAGAAGACCGAAGTGTCATAAGTGTGGAAAACGTCGACATCAAGATTGTTAAAAAGTTTGTGAAAATACAGATCCTAACATTGAATGTTGTTAACAGTTCCATACATTGTTAGGAAATTACAGAGAGAATGGTGTGAACGTACAAACTGGAGAAATACAGCTCCAGAACAGGAGACAGTTTCCACGTTTCATGAGACTTGATTGTTAATAGACATGCTGTGGGTAAACCAACATCATTTACAGTTAACACAGGCGCTACAGTGTCTGTTGTGCGCCCTGACTTGGTCAGCAACCGCCAGCCTCAATATAACTCTTGTATCGTACAGACTGTGACAGGAAGTCCCGTCAAAGTGTTACGAAAGGATCTTATACGTGTACGCCTGGATCTTCTGGAATTTATCTACGAAATGCTTGTTGCAAACATTGTCGAATGAAGTGATTCTTGGCTCAGGCATTTTGAATATCTACGGATTTGTTGTAGACTTAATAGAGAATATATTAAGGGTTGACGAAGAGAAGATAAAGCTTTGCATGGCTAAAGTGACAGGGTCCACCAACCATTCGATCAAGTAAATGACAGTATCTGAAGAAAACGTCAACAGGTATGGTAAAGAGGAGCCCTTGTTGTTGCATGCGGAAATGGAAGAGGAACTAGTAAATGGAAGTACCAGTTTCTATGACGACGGAAGAAGTGATTGGAAAACCAACTATGGTCGTCGAGGAACGGTTCTTGCTTGTTCCTGCATTAAAGGGAAAGAAGTATCTGAAGAAGGAGACTAGGTTTAATTTAGAAACCAAAACGCCGTCGTAGTCGCTCCTCGAAACTTCAAATTAACTGGGAAGCCTCTTAAAATGTCAAAAAGGGAATCAACAATGTTGTTTCTTCGATACAACAAGAAGGACAGAGTCTCCGTTTAGATCGCCTGGCCAAGTATTACTGCACAGATGGTTTGCCAGCTCGGGACGAACAGTCTTCAGGAGGGGGTAATGCTACGTTCAGCTGAAAAATAACAAAAATTCATATTTGATTCTGGACATACTGCGCGCGAATCTGATCCAGTCGTTTCGAGATTATTCTGTGCGGTAGAGTATAATAACGTTCTGGATTGTTCGAGACTTTCTACTCCTTCCAGACGTTACTCGACTACTCCAGGTCGCTGTGTCACAGTGCAACGCGGCGAGGTATAAATACTGGATTTCGAAGCGACCCAGTTTCACTTTAAATCTGATGGTATTCAAGTGCGAATCGAAGTTATTGTGGCAGTTTAGTGGGAAGTGATCGTTGTGTTAATTAGTGCGGAACTGTAATAAGTTGACATTTATTGTTGTGTGTTGGACAAATTTAACTTGAACTATTGTATAAGAGTGCCTTTTTTGATTTCTAACTGTTGTTTGTGTCTAATTAAAGTTTGTAATTAGTGACTTCAGTGCTGCCAAGAAAATGACAAAAGGGAGGAAGAAAATGAAGAAATGATGGCATAAGAAAAATTGGGATGGAAGATTTTTTTAATTTCGGGAAGTCAATAGTTTTAACTGACTTTGGACAAAGCAGCAAAATGCAAAGAAATGACAAGAGAGTTCAGCTCACGCAGGCAGGTAATAGAAAAAGTTATACAGACTAAACTGAGAGGATATGAATCGTTAATAAGGTATGTGACAAAGTATATGGCATATATGTAAAGCGAAGAAAATTAAAATTATTTGAGAGAAGCGGTAGACTCTACAGAGATGGGAAGAAAAAGAAGAAAATGGAAAGACCCGTCACAAAAATGGGTAAGAAGGATTCAGAATACCCGGAGGCTATGATTTCAGACAGGACTGTCCAGCCTTGTGACAACAGTAAAAAAAACAATACACACCTTGTAACACAAGCGTCTGTAACAAAGTTCGACACAAAAAGCAAAGACACGTAAAGCATTGTTGTTAGTGAGCAGAAAACTATCACTTGGACAACGATATTAACGACTAACGAAAAAAAGGTACAGTTTGGATTTTTGTTGATATTTAACAGAAACATGAGCTTATGTACAACGTTATTAGTGATCAACAAAATCAAAAACATATGCAACACTCTTGTTAGTAGCTAACGGAATACTGGCACCTTTACAATCTTATTAGTGACTAAAATGGATTGATTACACAGAGAACACTGTTGCTAGTAACAAACAGTGTTACTAGCCCCCTAGTGACATACACTAGTGACCTTAATAACTCTTGCATCAGTGACTAACGGAACAGTGTCATATGCGACATTGCTACTAGTGTGTAACGGGAATACTGGCACCTGATCAACGGTGCCGGAAAATATTAAAAACTATACGTTAAGAGACAAAGCAGTGTTGTAACAGTTGCTTGCAGCTACGCACTCGTATTAGTTTAACAATTAAAATAATAAATACGTAAATAATTGTTACCAGTGTGAAATTGATAATAGAAGCTACGTAAATTGTTTTGAAAATAATATAAATGAAAGTATTTCAATTCCCATTACCGTGGGAAGTATTTTGAAGTGCTTCTTGTTCCTTCACAATTGGGACAATATAAAAATAAACTGAGGCAAATTTATTTTGTTCAGAGTATCATATCTTCTCAGGCAGAAAAAACTGAATTTTCTCTCGTTCATACGATTATTATTTAGCTGTATGTATATGAGTTACATATGTAATAATATTAATATAAATAATAATTCACAATACGCATATAGAAATGAAACGTATTTTACTTCTAGAAGTATAATTCTCATTCACAGCTGAACTAAATGACCACTTGAAATTAGATGCCATTAAACACCTCAGTTCTTGACTCATGCACTTGAAACTGATACTCAGGTCAGCTATACGGATTATGTTTCCCATACTTCTTACGTTCTAATTATGAAACGACCATTCAGTAAACAAATATTACATTTATGTTTTAAACGGTTCTTTTCTTCCGTCATAAAACTCAAAATATCCTTAAAAAGTGGCATTTTGCTACATGGACTGCTGGACACAATTTTGGAAAAGAAGTACAGCAGCCAACAGTAATACCTAATAGTCACTACTGGCAGACATCTTTAGATTTACAGTCAAGGCTCATCACTATTAAATCACTGGATTTAATAATCTTGTTGCTTAAGGCACTAATAAACTAAATACAACGTGTTTAATTATTTCTGTATCAGTACATAACAATAAAAATAGGCTTACTTTAAAATCATGTTTAAAAGGAATAATTCCAAATGTGTAGTACCAAGCCACGTGTTGTTCAATCAAATATATTGCAACTCACCGTCTGCGGCTTCCAGAAACAACGTCTTCACAAAGTTGACATGTTTCGGGACACTTGTCCCATCATCAGAACTTAAAATAATCGTGTATCATTTAAGTTGATACATTTGTCAATTAATTAAAATATTAAAATCCAACATGAAATAAATAATTTAACGATCGTTAAACCTTCGCGCTCGCTTTTAGACATTTAAGTATTTATATTGTTTTAAATTATTTATTTCATGTTGGATTTTAATATTTTAATTAATTGACAAATGTATCAACTTAAATGATACACGATTATTTTAAGTTCTGATGATGGGACAAGTGTCCCGAAACATGTCAACTTTGTGAAGACGTTGTTTCTGGAAGCCGCAGACGGTGAGTTGCAATATATTTGATTACTTTAAAATCGTTACATAATAAAAATTATCGTGTCCGAGTAAGTGTCACTGGAATATCGTCTTGATAAGTAAATCGTAAATTATGAATAATAGAATAACGTAATTGCGGAAGTATTGTTTTTTACTTGACAATTGGCAAAACTGAATTGAAGCACCGATAATATGTCGGGTTAAAACAAGGACAAGGTGAGAGCAGCTCGGGGGCAGAAGAAGGAAAGTGTGATGTAGCTGAAACAACAGCCCCACGCCATTTACTTTACACGTATGTGAGACAACAGAAAAGTGTTGTCACTATTTAAGTAGTTTAAAACTCCGTTTCCATGATTACCAGAACCATTAAAGGTTTCTTTTTATCACGTGTTAACGTTTCTCATGTTACAGTAATCTAATATTTGCAAAATTGTATTAATGCATATTTGCAAATTAATGCACAAGTTTTAATTTAACCCATGTACTAACTGATTTTGTTGAAAATGACAAAAATGTGTTTTTAATTAGTTGTGGTAGTAAGCTAACATATTAATAGGATTACATACAGGCCGACAAAATAAATCAAATATTCACAACAGTAATAAGGACGCAAATGAGCCATCGGATCAGTTGCCCGGACCGACAGTACTGTACGGGTTTTAGCCTATGTAATTTTGTTTGGATTAAAATATTTTAAAATAGGTTCGCATTTACGAGACTGTTTCTGGCGAAATACGTAATTACTACGTAATATTAGCCTACTTGTGTTTGGTGAAACGCGACATTTGATGGAACACAAAATTATAAAATTTGTGTAGGAGAGTACGCCACGTAGCACGTATGCCTGGGACGAGTATGGGTAGCCTATGTATGAGTATACTCGAAAATAGCAGAGAAATAATAAAAATAAGTATATTTAATTTATACTTGACAAATTATTGTGCATTTAACTAGATGTGTAATCAACAAGTTTAAACAGTTGTTAGTAATATAATGAAAATTCAAAACATTGTAAAAACGTACGTACTTTGACTGCAGCCATTCCAAACACTTTCTGCGCTGCAGTTACATACAGGGAATATTTCTTAGCTCATACTGGTCAGTTTCCGAGTCGGTGTATATCAAGTAGCGTTATATCTGCCTTCAGAACCGTCAATCTACGTACCCTATAATTTGCTTAAGTTCTGTTTTCGACTTAGGTGTCACAGAGTCACTAACACGTTTACAATTCAGACAATGTTTAATTCATGTAAAATATATTTCACCTGTTAATACTGGAAGAGATTATGTGATTTCTAACTGATCACATTACTTCATATACACAGCTGATTTATTATAACAACAACCAAGCAATTTATTGTCCACTTCAGAGTTCTATTTAGCTTTCAGCTTTTAATGTTTGTGTGTGTGTTGGCGCACGCGTGTTTCTTGGTTAGTTCAGATTCTTTTTCCGTGTACTTTTGTTGTGGAGTCTAAAAGGATTGTGTGGCCCTTAATAAAAACGCCTTCATGATTTTTGCCTTTAGAAGAGCTGACGTAATCGCTTTGTTCTGACATGTATTGTCTTTACAAACTACATTTCGTAGGTAATAGAACTATTTTTAGCTACTGGATTTTGTTTGTTGCCTTCTTGATTTTTATCTGTAGAGGATCTGACGTAATCGCTTTGTTCTGACATCTATTGTCTTCACAAACTACATTTCGTAGGTAATAGAACTATTTAAGCTACTGAATAGAACTACCAATCCTAATATTTCCTGTTATTTCTTTCCTTCGCTTTTCCCTCTTACAACTTACAGTTTAGTTTTCTTTATGTCCAGTTGCTATTTCTATTTCTTAAGAGATTACACGAACACTTTCAGTACTCTTCCCAGAGGCTTTTCACAATTGTCACTGCTACAAAGTCATCCGCAAATCTAATGCAGTGACGTCATTTTCTGTAGCCTTTCGGGGAATATATTTTCTTCATTCACGTCCTGATCCTCCCTGCTGTTACATACCCAGTTTTATTTATATTTTAATTTTATTTTGGTATAGTGGAAAATTATTCTTTCATCATTTTGACTGTCTTCGTAATCGATACCTGTTGTCTTTATAATTCTAAATTCTAAGAGTTGAAGAGTTTAGAAGGACATTCGTATATATTAAGGCATATGTTATTTGAATTCTTTTTTAAAACATAGAAATATGTATGATAAACGTAAAATAATAATAAGTGTTATCACTGGGATTACCGACTCACAAGAATACCTTTCCCTGCAACTGACATTTGTTGTAAGGAATTCTGTAATACACATGATTCTGGAGAAAAACTGGGTTGACAAAGTTCGTAATTTAAAATGAATTCCAAATTTAGTCAGTGTTTCATTTGGAGTCAAGACAAAAATATTCCGTACCAAGGCCATAACGATTCTAAGAAATATTTTGTAATAAAAGTATTTTTATAATCACCACAACGTAAATTTCTGCTTGGTACTGCAATTCCAAATTTTGCAGGCAGCCTCGTTTTCACTGATATATGCTAAAATTGTATATCGATAGTTTCTGAAAGTTCTGCGTTATGCTGCAGTCTCCAATTTAGACCATATAGCGAGTATGATAGCTTTAAAATACAGTTACAACCTCTATACGGAATCAGAACATAATATGCTCCTTCCCAAGCTCTGTGAGCAGTCGAGCAATGGGGTTGTGCTTTGACATTATTAACTTGACTATAATTGGATACTATTGATGCAAGAATAGCATCTTGCAAGATACTGATGTAAGATGAAGATATTACACAAGAAGCTTAATGCTTCATAAAATAATATTTGTGACTCTAGCTATGTCTAGTATTACATTACGAGTCTTTCAATAAGAATGAAGAGTTTATGTCCACTTATAAAAAATGGGGTGCAGTTAAAAATAAATGAGTTTGTATGATAAGGAATGTGCTATGTTACCTGTTTTCTAAAATGCGGATGTCGGAAAGCCTCAAGCCATACCCAAGTCACTTTTCCCTATAGAATAATGTTCAATCGATGACCCTCCGTATTCTTTAGTTATCAGACGTTTACGTTCTTAACAAATTTACCATACTGCCTACTATTACTGTCCATCCGAGTAGCATCTTGTTGTATGTTCCCACTTCCTTGGAATCTGAAAGCCTCAGGGAGCTTTTAATAAACAGAGAAGTGACCGTAATACTTTATTATAATAATGCCAATTTAATCAGATTTTGTGAAAAGTCCTGTAATTTATTTAAAATACTAATTTTAAATAAAACTATTATTGTAATAATTAAATATTATTAATTATTGTAAGACTCAATAATTTTACAGGTATTATATTAATAATATTGGTAAAAATAAAAGTAATAATAATATAACTGAAATTAATAGACTAATAATAATAATAATAATAATAATAATAATAATAATAATAAGAAGAAGAAGAAGAAGAAGAAGAAGAAGAAGAAGAAGAAGAAGAAGAAGAAGAAGAAGAAGAAGAAGAAGAAGAAGAAGAAGAAGAAGAAGAAGAAGAAGAAAAGGGAGAAGAATTATAATCCTTTCTTAGGTTTAAAATTTAATTTACAGTCTTTAATTATATATTCGTACCTTTTATACTTTATAATTTGATAGTTGGAACTGCGTCATTGGATAAAGTTTTTGATGACTTACCAATCATCTTTACTTCATAGCATTGGACTACATTATTTACTTCGTTGTTGGAGTTGAAAAACACTAGCACAATTCATCCCTTCTTTTGGCCATCGGCCCAATCGTACGTCACGCACGCTCGGATGTGTGTGTGTTTACACAATTTACGCATACACGAGCTTACAGATACAGACATGAGCGACATTGTGTATAATTTTTTTTTAATAAGCACAAGTTAATAACGTTAGCTCAGCTTGATGTAGCGCGTTTTGTCTTCTGCGCTGAAAATAATATTTAAAGTTTAATATAACTTTATTTTATCAGAAACTAATAAGTAACTTTATTTGAAGGTAAACTAATTTAAAGTAATTCTTTAAACGTAGTTCATACAAAAGTTATATTCAATTTTACCGCTGAAAGATTAAGTATAGGTTCTCTGTAAACTCTCTTTTAATATCTAAGAGAAAAATATTCTTTTTGAAAAACGTATACAAAAGAGCATTTCAGTATTTTAAACAAATGCATCGAAGAAGACAAAGTAATATCTTTCGGAAAATAGAAAACATAGAATGTTGTTATAAAGCTTGAACAAAACTACTTGGTTATTTGCACTCATCTGGAAGAGTAAGTAACCTCGTTCTAAGGGAGCTGTGGGTCAAATGTGTTTAAGGGCATGAAAACAAAGAGGGTTTGAGGATAATGTGAAGAGTCAGTTTCAATTCACTTTGAACCTCAGTTGTGGTGAGTTGATCGAGTTAGGCTGGCCGCCCATTGAGCCAGAAAAAGACAGTCAGAGAAGCAAGAGCACAGGCACAACGCAGACGCACACATAGTAGCGTTCATTATTTAAGCCGCGACCTGCACTGCTGTGGATCGATAACAGGATGCTGGTGCGGTTCATCTACCTGCCAGCACCCTCACCCTCACCATCACCCTCTCCCTCGCCCTATCCCTCTCCCTCACCCACTCGCTCTCCCACTCGCTCTCCCTCTCCCATGCTTTATTTTCATATTAGATTATTAATGCAATATTTAAAGTGCCGCTGCATCTGACGGATAGCGCAGCCGTATGCACAAACGCCACCGAATCTCTAAAACATCCTTTACTTGAAATGTATTTAGAATATGAATGCGCCAGCAAACATACTCGTCCAGCAGAATGGACAGGGGAGCAATCGAACACTGTAGAATTCAATGTGTATATGATAGAACATTACAGATATTCTTCATACTCGTATAATAGGGATAACCATAATGTCAACCAGTCGCAGCAGCCAAAGAGCAGTAGAATTACTATCTATTGAAAACTAATACATAGCAACACGAGTATTAGGCTTTTAATAATATACGAGTAGCACGGCCGTCGCATCCCTTTATCCACCAGCAAGTAATCCAGTATTGCTTATGCATTCTCCTCACCACTTCTTATCCCATGACAACTTAGGTAAATCCTTTATTAACCACACGCCTTAACCAAATACAAAACGACATCACTCATTACTCGACCCCCCTAACCGATTTCCTGTAACCAAAAAGGACAGAAACAAATGTTGAACATAGGCTATGTACGGTTAGATAACGTACAAGTTCCACTCATGCAGTCTTGTGTACTGTATAAACCTGTTGAACATAGGCTATGTACGCTAAGACAAATTACAACTTCCAATCACGGAGTCTTGTGTACTGTATGTGCCTGATGAACATAGGCTATGTACGGTTAGATAAAGTACAACTTCCACTCACGGAGCCTTGTGTACTGTATGTGCCTGTTGAACGTAGGCTATGTACGGTTAGATAAAGTACAACTTCCACTCACGCAGTCTTGTGCACAGTATGTGCCTTATGAACATAGGCTATGTACGGTTAGACAAAGTACAACTTCCACTCACGCAGTCTTGTGCACAGTATGTGCCTGTTGAATGTAGGCTATGTACGGTTTAAATAAAGTACAACATCCACTCACGCAGTCTTGTGGACAGTATGTGCCTGTTGAACGTAGGTTATGTACGGTTAGATAATGTACAACTTCCACTCCCGCAGTCTTGTGCACAGTATGTGCCTTATGAACATAGGCTATGTACGGTTAGACAAGTACAACTTCCACTCACGCAGTCTTGTGCACAGTATGTGCCTGTTGAACGTAGGCTATGTACGGTTAGATAAAGTACAACTTCCACTCACGCAGTCTTGTGCACAGTATGTGCCTGTTGAATGTGGGCTATGTACGGTTAGATAAAGTACGACTTCCACTCACGCAGTCTTGTGCACAGTATGTGCCTGTTGAATGTAGGCTATGTACGGTTAGACAAAGTACGACTTCCACTCACGCAGGTTTGTGCACAGTATGTGCCTGTTGAACATAGGCTATGTACGGTTAGATAAAGTACAACTTCCACTCACGCAGTCTTGTGCATAGTTGTGCTTGCTGAACGTAGGCTATGTACGGTTAGATAAAGTACGGCATCCTCTCACGCAGTCTTGTGCACACTATGTGCCTTCTGAACATAGACTATGTACTGTTAGACAAAGTACAACTTCCACTCACGCAGTCTTGTGCACAGTATGTGCCTGTTGAACATAGGCTATGTACGGTTAGATAAAATACAAATTCCACTCACGGAATCTTGTGCACAGTATGTGCCTGTTGAATGTAGGCTATGTACGGTTAGATAAAGTACAACTCCCACTCACGCATTCTTGTGCACAGTATGTGCCTGTTGAATGTAGGCTATGTACGGTTAGATAAAGTACAACTTCCACTACGCAGTCTTGTGCACAGTATGTGCCTGTTGAACGTAGGCTATGTACGGTTAGATAATGTACAACTTCCACTCCCGCAGTCTTGTGCACAGTATGTGTCTGTTGAATGTAGGCTATGTACGGTTAGATAAAGTACGACTTCCACTCACGCAGTCTTGTGCACAGAATGTGCATTATGAACATAGGCTATGTACGGTTAGATAATGTACAACTTCCACTCCCGCAGTCTTGTGCACAGTATGTGTCTGTTGAATGTAGGCTATGTACGGTTAGATAAAGTACGACTTCCACTCACGCAGTCTTGTGCACAGTATGTGCCTGTTGAATGTAGGCTATGTACGGTTAGATAAAGTACGACTTCCACTCACGCAGTCTTGTGCACAGTATGTGCCTGTTAAACATAGGCTATGTACGGTTAGATAAAGTACAACTTCCACTCACGCAGTCTTGTGCACAGTATGTGCCTGTTGAACGTAGGCTATGTACGGTTAGATAAAGTACAACATCCACTCACGCAGTCTTGTGCACAGTATGTGCCTGTTGAATGTAGGCTATGTACGGTTAGATAAAGTACGACTTCCACTCACGCAGTCTTGTGCACAGTATGTGCCTTATGAACATAGGCTATGTACGGTTAGACAAGTACAACTTCCACTCACGCAGTCTTGTGCACAGTATGTGCCTGTTGAACGTAGGCTATGTACGGTTAGATAAAGTACAACTTCCACTCACGCAGTCTTGTGCACAGTATGTGCCTGTTGAATGTGGGCTATGTACGGTTAGATAAAGTACGACTTCCACTCACGCAGTCTTGTGCACAGTATGTGCCTGTTGAATGTAGGCTATGTACGGTTAGATAAAGTACGACTTCCACTCACGCAGGTTTGTGCACAGTATGTGCCTGTTAAACATAGGCTATGTACGGTTAGATAAAGTACAACTTCCACTCACGCAGTCTTGTGCACAGTATGTGCCTGTTGAACGTAGGCTATGTACGGTTAGATAAAGTACAACTTCCACTCACGCAGTCTTTTGCACAGTATGTGCCTGTTGAACGTAGGCTATGTACGGTTAGATAATGTACAACTTCCACTCCCGCAGTCTTGTGCACAGTATGTGTCTGTTGAATGTAGGCTATGTACGGTTAGATAAAGTACGACTTCCACTCACGCAGTCTTGTGCACAGTATGTGCCTGTTGAATGTAGGCTATGTACGGTTAGATAAAGTACGACTTCCACTCACGCAACTTGTGCACAGTATGTGCCTGTTGAACATAGGCTATGTACGGTTAGATAAAGTACAACTTCCACTCACGCAGTCTTGTGCACAGATAATCACTTGTGATTTGAGTGCGGTTGAATTCCAGCAGTTCTTCTGGATACTTTCACCGATGTCGTTAGTATTTTAGACTATGAGACGTCCCGGTTAAGAGCCCAACTCCTAGACGTTTTAACGCTTTTAAGAGTATGACTAATAATTGTAACTCTATCATGAAGAAAATGAACTTCTCCGTAGGATTTCAAGGCTAGAACGGATGGGCTTGAAGATATGGCCTACTTTTCACAAGTCGTATGGACAAGTTAATTTCTTACAAACTTTAGAACATCGTAAACTACGGTCTCAAAGACAGGTCGTCTGGAAATTAATTACGGCTGCAAACGCTCGCACAGGTTGGTAATAGGTTTTCTTGATTGAAATCCTTACGCCAGGATTTGGGTATTTGAAACAGAGGAACAGAATGTCACACGACTGCGAAACGACAATGAAATGGAAGGAATGACAGGACGTTTTTCGCCATATTTATAGGGTCTGGACTTCGAGAAGGACTGGCTTCGCTCAGTTGAGCAGCTGCTTTTTGCTTTTCCCCCGAGTATTTGATGCTACTAAAGTACCGCACCAAGGATGGAGAAGCAGACGGGCGGCTGGTAGATGGATCATTAATTTGTTGGTGTCGCTGAGAAGAAAAGAGAATCATTGCTTGCACTTTAGGAGATGGCTTCGGCTTTTAGACAGTGAACCAGATAAATCATCAGCGTGACTTTGATCGCAGTTCATACAATGTAGTCTATATTGTCAGTCACTGTGGAGGACTGAATGAGATGATCTCGAGCACTTCAAGCTGGTCGGAGACTATGACAGACGTCAGTATGGTGGCTGTAGCGCTGGAGTGTTTCCCCGGGGTTTCGCTGGGTTCTACAGATTTCAGAGCGCACCAACAGCATGAGGCGCTCACATGCTATCCGTAGCGATGGTAGGCTTCGGTTCTTTATCGGTGTAAGTCGGACTTAAGGTGGCGACGGACATCAATACATTTGCATAGATCTTCTAATGAAACATAGGACGTAATAGCCTCGTAGAAATTATGTAATATTAATTGCCAAACTGTAAACGAAATCTTCACTTTATGACGAATATCAGAGTTTCACAAGTAAGAATGACACTCTAATGAGGCAGACATAATACTCATGTATTAGTATGATAGCATTTACATTCATTATCGTTGCATTTAATATAAAATTCGACATATAAGTTGCATTTTAAATAGTGCCAATAGTGTTAAGAAAACGTTAAATAAATTACCTCCTTTAATTACAGCAGCTTTTATCGTTGTGCCCACAACAGATTTATTTCTATAACCATAAGAGAATTGTGATTATTTACATTAATAATAATGTGACTCAAAAACAATACGTGAATATTTACTGTCAGTTGAAAAATTTGCGGAGCGATATATAGACTGTCGGCTGTCGTTTAGATACATGAACTAAAATGTTTCGTGTGCTTTAAGATTCATATTTCATATGATCACCTGTTAATTTCCAAATCTATCTGCCAATTTAATCATTGAGTACCAGCTGTTCGAATTTTACGTGTCATGCGTATTTTAAAAATGGACAAAATCAAGAATTCTTTGTTAGAAAAGATCTAGCACCCAATGGAAATTCACAACAGAATGGTAAATGTGTTAGAAGATGCTACACCTCCAAAAACAATGGCTTAATAGTGGGTACTCGAATTTCATCGTGGTTGTAAGAATGCTGAACATAATCGCCGCAGTGGACACGCAAAAAGTGCGACAACTTCAATTGTCTCACCCAGGAAGTTTTTCATCTAAAATGTGATATACCCGCTGGTGTGAGATGACATTCAGCAATGTCATCCAATCTCGATCGCCGGTCTTCCAAAATCCTGTATGCATTTTTTTGTTTAATGACATCTGGAGTTGCTTTGGAACGTCCACTGCGGGAGACATCGTCAATACTCGTACGACCACGTTCAAACTCGAGTGCCCACTTACAAACCTTCGTTTTTGAATGAGCAGCATCTCCTAATATATTTCACATTTTGCTATGAACTTCCATTGACGCTAGACCTTTTCTAACAATGAACTCTAGATTTTGTCCATTTTTCGAATCACACATCAACGTAAATTTCGAACAGCTAATGAACAATGAATAAATTGGCAGATAGATTTGAAAATTAACAGGCGGTTATATGAAATATGAATCTTATAATACACGAATAATTTTAGTTCTACCGCTAAGCTAAAGATGTCACACCGCGAACTTTTCAACTGACCCTTCAACGTTAAGTATACATCGAATATGCAACACACTTCGTGAACTTTCTGTTTCACTCGTCTGGCTATTACGCGGCACGTAGACTGTAAAAACGTGTACAACATACTTTGTAAAATTTACCACATCAAATTGCTCAGTACGGAATGATATAACACAAGAAACATCCTAAAAGAACATTAAACTGCAGACAACATAATATTGTGCAGCAGGTTTTGTAAGTTCCTTTACACAAACATGGTTCAGAAACATATAGAGCAATTATAGAACATAGAAGTTGTAAATAACATAGAGTGGTTAAGTTGCATCACATTGTTTGTGTGCTTAGCAAGCTTACATCTAAGCGATACAAAGCTTATTACGCGATTAAATATAAGTTGCCAAGAACGTACAACAATTACATTGTATCATGTTGCTTTTGTTGTGCTGTATAAAGCTCATTTATTTCAAAGTAAGGAATAACATTTATAGGTCAGCGAGAATGTAGAACTATCGTGTTGTGTCAAATTGTATGTGACATCCTGTACAAAGCTTATTACACAGTAAAGTGTGCTGTATGTTGTGGGGCGGGCATATAACAATTACAATGCATCGCACTGTGTGACGCTGTGACACGCAGTGTACAATCGCGTTACTTTACGGTGGTCGGTCTATAGCTGCGCGAAAAGTGGGGGTAGCGGGGAGACTCAGGGTGCTCAGTTGTAACACTTCATTTCAAAAACGTCCGTCTTACTACAGCCGGCTTAATGGGTGCCCTTACGTTGTTGACATTTCCTGATTTCATTCAACTAACTACTATTTATAATTCTACTCAGTATTACTCGAAATAGTATCAAATATGTATTTGTAATACCATAACAATGTTATTTGTTACATAATGTAAATAATAAATAATTACTAGTATAAAGCAAGGAAGTGGAATACTAATAAAAGAAATTGAAAAATATAATTATAAAATGACCAGAAATATGCTTTATGCAAGTGCTGCTAAAATAGCACCTAAACGATAAAAGTGGGTAAAATATACATAACCACGCATAACAATATGCATACTTTATATAAAATATCACGTAAAATCGAGCCCATTAATTTTTCTTGCATTTAATACAATTATTAATACAAATTTTAAAATTAATTAGTAAGTAATGAATGTAAGTAACTTACCGACTTATAAAGAAGTATGTACGAAGTCAGAATGAACTGGGAATTCAGTGTCATTCTCCAAGATGTTTCTCTGTCCAAAATTGCTTCAACACCAGAGATAGGCTATAGCTGCCATCATCTGAAGAAGATTCAGCGCTTGATAGATCGTCGTCGTCGTCATCATCGTCATCATCATCTTGACCTACGTTGATTACAAGCCTATCTTGCATTTCATCTATTAATCCTTCTCTTTCCAAATATTCGTCTTCAATTTTAATTACATGTTCACACACTGATGTCCATTGTTGTTTTTCTATTGATTAGCATGCTTGCCTAGTTAAATCTATTGTAAAATTGTAAATTGTTCGTCTTATTACACATTTATCAAAATCATCAATATTAGATTTTGTTGACCTCCTCTTTCTTTCTTTACGAGGTGTTATGAAGTGTGGTGACTGTCGATTTTCTATTCTCACTTTTAGTACGGCGGATCGTTCTTACATAAACTCCTCTTGCTGACGCTATTCGTTTTTGAACCTGTTTTAGTGGAACACTAATTCCATTTTTTTCACCTTCCATAAATTTACACACATTAGAAATGACTTCTCGAGCTTGGCTATGCACGATCTTTTTACCTAACTTCGATTTAATAGGAGGTATTTTTTCTGATTACGTAATGAAATAAAATGTAATGTAAAAGTAACAATACTTTAAGCAAAATAAAATTTAGTTTAACTTAACGTGATATCTGAAAACACAACTACAGACAATAGTAAATTAAATTAAAAATGTAATTACATTATTTAGCACACGTCACAGTCCCAACTAAACACTAGTAACGATACAAACTAAATAATTAAATGAAATACATGCCCGCACGGTAAATGTTTTTGAAAACACACCAACACTTATGCACTCAGTGAGACGTCCCGTTACATTATCAAAAAACAGGGTTCTGCGCACACTGCTTTCACCAAGGTTGACGGCCACCATAAAGTACACAAATAGTACTATGGATTGCCGAGAACAGAGAACATCACATTGTGTGATGCTGTACAAAGCTTATTACACCGTAAGGTTCGGTACGCTATATGTTGCAGGGAGCTTAGAACAATTACATCGCATTGCACCACTTGTGTGATGGATGATGTACACAGCGGTAAAGTGTGATACGCCGAAAGGTGTGATATGGGTTGCGGAGAAAATTAACTTTTACATTACATCACATTAAGCGATGTTACGTCACAAAGCTTATAACGCGGTGAGTTATTATAGTTGCATTGTTTATATCACATTGTTTGCGCACTTCAATACAAAACTCTGTTATTACATGCTAATGCGTTATATATATTAATTGTTCAACGTAAAGAACACACCAGAAGTACATTTTATCGCATTCTTTCTGTGCCAGTGAACAAAGGTTTAAACACATTAAGGCGTAATATAAATTACAGAGAATGTGAACGATTAACAAGTACATTGTATCATATTGTTTCTGTGCTCCTGTACCGCATTTACTATACGGTGAGGTCACATGTTTATGTGGAGATGTAAAAGATTATTACACGATAAGTTACGATTTAGGTCGCCGAGACTATGGAACAATTACACCGCATCACACTGTGTGACGCTGCACATAGCCTATAGTCTACGCAGTAACACCTTATTACGCAGTAAGGTAACATAGAGGCTGTAGAAAACAAAATACGTGTGATTGTTTACAGCCATTGTATACCTTCTGCATAGCACATATAGTGAGAAGTACTAATATACGTATGAGAATATGAGAACAAATCAAAAAGTGAACTGGAACAATTAGTGAATATGGAGGAGGGAAGCCATATACTTCGAAACAAATTATTCACATCAGGCCAGGCAGTATCATTTCTTAAAAAGGTAGCGACATTGGTGAAATGGAATTCTTCTCAACAAAGCCTGAACTGATTCGGGTAAATTAGTCTATTATAATCGCTTTCGTTGCTGGAATATTTTAAAAATTACGTAGTATAACACATACCAAATGTTAGGTAAAACAAATTCTTGGTAGAACACCATGGAATCAGGTTGTGAAGGGAAAAAATCCACGTTTATAAATTTTCTTCAAAAATAAGCATGTCCACAAAATTTATCATGACTATTATTTTAGAACTGAATTAATTTCTCATAATTTGACAACTAGCCCCACTGTCAATCCGGATAACCGTTGGCAGAGATAGAATATTTTGGAAAAAAAAACGTTCTCCTTTGTTCAGCGTCTTATATTGTACAATGATAGCTGTATTACTATTTATTAATTCGTCGTGGTTGTCAGTATCTTCTGTTGCAGAAACAGAATCCCCATCTGTCACTATTGACTCTAGATGAGGAACGTCATAATAATAGCTTTATATTAAGTTTTGGCAAAATCGACATTTTACAAGTCTCTATTTCGGGAAAATTTGTATCCAAAATAAATGCCACACTTCTCTTGTTTTCAAAATCCCGTTAATTTTTAAAACAAATGCTTGTAAAAATTGTAAAAATTAACATTTTTTTAAAACATTTTTTTTATCTTCAGGATTTAATTTCATTTATGTGGGCCTAAGAATGTTTTCAGAACTTTTATAACATATAAATGTAACCTACGTCATTTTAATATTGTAGATGAAATATAAAACATCTAATCTATTTTGTCAAAATCATCCATACTTTGTCGTATAATTTATTTTTCGAAAATGGACACACACACACGCGCGCGCGCGTCAGAATTTTTTTTAAATCAATATAATTTGAGAGAGATAATTTGCCTCTTATAGTCTCTCATTGATAACCGGTTACTAGTTTTCAGAACTTGGAGTCGTGCTCGTTTTTTTCATTTGATTTTAGGTAAAGTACCTTTATATTAAATCATTTAGAAAACGCATTTTAAAGTTGAATTAATCGACTCTGCGCAATGTAGTTTGTCTTTTGAGATCTAGAACAGTCATTTATTGCCGAAATGTCATCGTTTCGAATGTTACTTAACTCGAAAGTCAACGAACATTTTTTTGGCATTAATTAAATTTCTTGAATTTTTTCTAATATGAACCATTTTAAGATAGGCCTACTTGGAAAAACTAAAACTTTTACAAATTATCAGAAGTCTGTAAAAAAGAGTGTTTTCCAGAGTACAAATAGCTTCTAAAAAATTCCTCCGAAATCTTGTATATAAGATACAATACTGTTAGGTAACACTGAACGTTTTCAAAAGGCACATTAAAACAACTTTTTCAAAAACCTCTAAAATTTAATATTTTTATAAACTTATATTTCTTTCAATAGCTTTTTCTCAGTCAATTATTATGATACATCTACGCAGATCACATTTTAAATATACTTTTACAAATTATAATATAATATCTGTACTATTAATAGTGAAAATATTAAAATTGAGTGCAGTATCTCAAATTATCAGGTGTCATGTGATATATTGAAGTTCGTATTTTTTATAATGTTTATTAAAATGCATACCTTTGAGGCAATTTTTTGAAACTGTTTTTTACATCTTCAACCCATAATTTTGTGGTGTTGAACCAGAACGTTTTGGCGAACTTTTAGTCTGTGTAGGCCTATTATGTATGCACGTTATTTTTAATGTATACCAACAATAAATTCTTTTACTACGTTTTCACTGGTCGACTTACCGTCTATAATTTGAAGCTGTTGCTCGTCCGAACCTACGGTGAGAGAAACAAAAGCACTTTCATTTGCACTTGAAGGACCCGGCGCACAGCTGCTGCAGTACCACCTGGCAGCTAGAACACCTACAATGAATTAATACAGGCTTTATGAAATTACAATATGGGGGCCAGCATCTGTGCATCTATGGAATGTGTGCAATGCGAGACTGCAGCGTCCCGACGAGAGTCTCCACACTCTAAAGCAAGCGTAGCCCTATTGATTAGATTAGCCTGTCCTGAAGCGAAGGAGGATTTCTGAACATGGCATGCAGTCTATACGTTTGTAATGCATGTTGGAGATCATGGAGTTCAACTAATCTTACGAATGGCTCGACACCAGAATGGTACAGATACACTTGTACAAGCACTTCAGTTAGACGTCGCCAAGTCGGCATCCGGATAAAAGATCGCGATTGCACAAATGATGAAGAGGAAATAAATGAACCTGAGATTATCTACAACGCAAAGGGAGAAACAGTTGAGTAGACCTAAGTGTCATAAAAAAAACAAAGTGCCATAAGTGTGGGAATCGGCTCTTTATCTACAAACATATTTCCTTTCAGGAGAAATAAGACTTCTGGGCAATAGCAATTTCTGCAATTCAGAAAAGTAGTGGAAATCTAATGGTTAAAGGATTCGTTCAATAAAAGCCGACCTCAGTTACAGTAACGCGTTGCCAAAGTATGCATTGTCGCCGTATCGCACTGAAAACTCTTAAACCTATTTTATGCTGTTGTACTTTAAGCACCTTTACTAGTAGATAGTAAAATTGTGTGAGAAACTTTATATTCACTTATCCCTGGATCGGATCGAGTTTGTCTGCCATTGTGAAATCAATATTCCTGTGGTCATTATACATTAGAATTCGTCCTGAGAATTACAGGGCACCACCTTTAACTATCCTAACAGCACCACAGAACTCAGAAAAGATCAAGATTATCATGTTCAGACTCGCCGGAGATAGTAGTGGCAGTAAGTTAAAAATTCTAAGAGCAAAGAAGCCTAAAGTGACCATGGTTCTGCAATGTTACCTGAACGTAGTTTCCTACATTAGCTTCTGACTTCTTACGATAATCTTTATAAAATTATAGTCAGTATCGACCTGATTAGGTTTTCAGAGGCAATTAGAATGTGGTAGGCCTATAGTTTGCGTAATGCAATTAATTATGATAAATTTCATTGAGTACTGTAAGTGATCACGTGTTTCCTAGTGATATATTATTTGTTGCGAATAGTGTATCGTACAACTACTGTATTACAAGTGTTATTTTTTTGTACATGTGTTAAGTAAAACGAGTGCCTCTTTAGTCTCCAGTGTTCAGTCAGTTAATCCCATTACCTTTGAGATCCCTATCCAAGTAACACTGTAATCTGAGATGCAGACAACAATATGTTATACTGTTCTCAGTCCACGTTCCAGTTATGTGGATCAAATGAATAACATCAGCAGGATATGTAATTTGTTAGTTGGTATAAGTCGCAAAGGATATATTAAAGACAGCAGATTTCATCAGACTTTGTTTCTCTGAACACAACTCTTTAGGTGGTAAGGGATGACGTATGTTACAGAAGCTGCAACTGTAGCATGTTTGTCAGTCTAGTATGCGTCTCTGATCTAGTTAGGACGATGTAACCGATGTATTGCACATGTCACATAGAATATCGGACATTTCATTTGTTAAATATTTTGTACTCCCTGCAGTGAGGTTGTTACATGCATGAAATAGTAAAATCAGCGGGAAACATAAAACGTTTGTGTATTTCACAGTGAGATTGTGTGTGTGTGTGTGTGTGTGTGTGTGTGTGTGTGTGTGTGTGTGTGTGTGTGTGTGTGTGTGTGTGTGTGTGTGTGTGTGTGTGTGTGTGTGTGTGTGTGTGTGTGTGTGTGTGTTTCTTGAGCAATGTGAGTGAAGTATGCGCATGACGTAAAAAGGCTGTGATGCCTTTGTATACCTTCTGTACACAGATTATTACGCGATAAAAAGTAACAGATCTACAGAGTGGAGAGAACATATTTTTGTTAGCAGTAGTTTTGTGTTGTACGCAATGGCTGAAACGATGTTATGTAAGATACATTTTGCGTAAAACCTCTTATAGATTGTTATTATTTCCATGTACAGTAGGTCTATTTGTTAGTTTGTATGTTCATTACACAGGCTGTTATGTAAGGAAGGGAGAGTTTGTACAAAAGAAATTACGATTTACGGTTTCATAGTGGATACATTCAACATGCTGTTAGATTTAGTAGGAGGTCTTTAATACATTTATAATATATTAACAATAATAACATAATTTATCAAATTATTATGTTTTGTTAATTTAATGTTTTGGACTAATGTTTAGTGTGTTGTTGTAAACATAGGTCCTTAGTTTATATATTTTTGTTTACTTTTCCTGCAACTTACAACAAAGCCGTGGTCATGTTATTCTTACTTTACCGACTGCATCGTACCTCATTATGTAGTCAACCATCGTTTCCTTACTTTTGTAGTACTTTCAAAAGACAGTTAAAAAAAAAAATCTTCAAACAGCGGATATTCAGCGGACGTCATATTCGAATAAAACTTTGCAACAAAGTTGCAGAGAGTTAGCTTCGTTACATCCAAATAGAGACGTAATTGATGAAATTATAGAAGCGAGCAGAGTCTGTGAGCCGCCGTTTCCAGTTCGCTCTTAAGAGGGATGAGATGTGAGAAGTAATCGTGGTATTAGGAGGGGTTAGAAATGTCAAGCAGGCATAGGCTTGTCACCTGAGATTCAATTTGTCAAAACTGATAGAAGCGCAATGCGACAGGGGCAGCCCAAATCTATGAGACGTGACTTCACAATTCCCTGCTTGTTTTTTTTATTAAAACTGCTGCTCTGACTGTCATAATATTCCACGTTTTATTTCTTTCCGTAACGTTTTGCGTTTGACTGGAATTATTTCTTCAGCGCTTGATCAATACATTTTTTACATTTAACTACAAGTTCGATTCCAACTATTAACATGTCGATTTGTTCTTAACAATACCGTACATGCACCGCTTTGCTACACGTGTTGTCGCACTTGCCATAGATTAATCCAATAGAAAGTGAATGCCTATCGCCTAATTGTAGCAGCGCGAAATACTCGTGTCGACTGATGTTAGAGTAATGTTAATACCTAAAATGTTACGCCTTGTCAAGTAATATCTTCTAATTTTAAGTTATTATTCTCTTTTTTGATTAAAAATTTGTTTTTTATTTCCTTGTGTGACGTAACTATCCCGTATACATCACATCTTATCCTATATACATACTATATATATACTAAGCTAATATCATTCCTTCCTAGACTATTGTTTTCTTTCATTGGAGTATCAAACGATCCCTTCTTTCACCCCCCCCCCCCGCCACCAACCGTAGGACTCTAGATACTGCTTGTTTGGAATATTTTGTTTTTACTTCAGCTTCCAGTATTATGTCTTGTTGCTCCGATTTCCGATAATAATTTTTTGATCAGTTTTCTCTTTACTACCTTTAACACGCATGCCTGTATTCTTTCCATGAGTTTTAGTGTCATACAATTTACAAGTTACAGTCAATTTACAAGTTTAAGTCATTATAGTTTAGTAATGGAGGAAAAGAACCAACCAAGAAACACTTTGAACACTCTTCTGAATGAACCAGATATTGTCAAAATTATAAAGCTTGGTAGACTCAGGTGGGCTGGACACGTGATCAGAATGGGGGAGAATTAAATACCAAGAAAGGCACTCACAGAACAGATCTATGGCACCAGGAGAGTTGGTAGACCCAAACTACGTTGGGAAGACGGTGTGAGCTACGATGCGCGCCACATCCTTGGGACCCGGAACTGGAGAGCAGCTGCACTTGACCGGGACAACTGGCGAAGGCTGTTAAAGGAGGCCTTGACTCAGTAATGGGTTGTTGCGCCGCTGATGATGATGATGATGAAAAGAACATAATGACAAATAAAGTGGAAAGAAGACTAATACCAAAATGTTTTAACTAACTTTTGTTACATAAAACTTGTATTAGGCCTAGCATTAGAACAAATCCTGAACCAACCATTGGATGAGAAAGCATGTCAGGATGATTATTATGTTAGATAAATTAAAAAATTGTTTAGTTAAAAGTTATTCTATAAAACTTGTATTTGTATTAGGGTAAGTTTTAAAATAACTGTATTAAGGTAGAGAGTAGATCCATAGGATGATTATATTTTATAAATAAGCAATGTGTATTAAGAAATTAATTATGTTAAAGTGTACATCAGACAATATTATGTTTGTACCACAGTCAGTAGGTTTTAAAAGACATAGGCTACAATGATGTTAACATTTGTCATGACCAGTACTGATATCAACTTATTTAACTATTAATATTATATTTAAAGTAAATAAAAATTGTTTTATAACATTAAGGGTACAGAAGGGGTACTTTTAAGCATAAAACATAACTTTGGGTCAAAAATCAAAAATGTAACATATAAAGATACTGAACAAAAACCTATCTTGTGAGGTATCAAAATGATCAGTGAAAAAAGGGGTTAGTCAAAATGATCAATTTACTTCATTGATGACAATGTCATTAACATTGTATCTAGCATAAGAGGGAAGTTTAGAAATTAATATTTGGAGGTATATTTGAACTAGAAAAACCGACGCCATCAAATGACAACCCCTAAGGCTTCGACCAATCGGAATTTTGCAAATTCTGCACCGAGAAGCCAGAAAAATTGACACACGAGAGTGAGTTGATTGTTGAACATCGAAGAGTTAAGAACGAGATCCCTGTAATACTTGTGGGCCGTAAATTATTAGTAAGTCTCGAACGCAAGACAGGTTAGGTTACTAATAGCCAATAGTGATTTTTAATTCAGTGAATAATCAACCAAGTGAACTGTGAATAGTGACGTATACATATTAAATTGGGAAAATATCATACCAGAAATAGGAAAGTGTATAAAAAATATAACTGTGACACTAAATATACACTATTTAATTATTTGAACAAACACTGAAAACACTAAACACTAACACTGTTGTGATTTATTAGTTGTAAGATAATTATTTATTTGTACGTAGAATTAAGAAGTGAAATTGTTCTTAACCAAGAAAGAAACTGACGCTGTTAGACACTCGCGAAAACTGTTTCGTTCCTTAGTTGTAAGCAATTATTTATTTTATATAATACTAGCTAACCCGGCAATGCTTCGCTATTGCTAGATTTGGGTATACAGTATATATAGATTAAGTGAACACAATTTAAAGTTTGATATCAATTATTGTATTTATTTAAAATTATGTATTTACATATACATCATTATTTTTGTGTTTTCTATACATTCGTGGCCTTACATATTAAATATCTCCGTATATACTACGTTACGTGACTCGCCATCTGGGGCCAAAGCAAACAAATTTTCTTTGGAAGTAACACGCGACAAAGGCCACGTAGAGTTGACAATGAGAAAAACATTCTACTCTCACGTCTAGGCCTGTAACGTTTAGAGTTTGGCCCTGTGCTTTATTAATGGTCATACTAAAACATACTTTTACTGGAAATTCGAGCATTTTAAACTGAAATGGTAGGTCGGTGGGTATCATTGGTATTCGAGGGACCAAAACAGTTTCACCGGTTCCACACCCACTGAGGATCGTGCACTCAAGTAGAAAATTTTTTAACGATTTTATTAGCAATCTTGTGCCATTGCACAATTGTGGTGTGTTTAGGTTGCGGAGTAATATTATAGGGGAACCTAACTTTAAAATGAGTTTGTGGGGAGGAGTTCCAGGAGGAGTCAAAGAATTTAAAAAATCAGTTGGATAATGTACCGCCTCTTCTATATCCATGACAGTATCAACTGAATGGTACATTTTAGACGGCGCATCAAACCTAGACATTATCAAGTCATTTACTTTATTGACTTGTTCGTTAGTTGGACACAATATAGCTCTCTCCTTAAACCAACTCTGCGTCTTAATAGAAATATTTGAAAGGTCCGGGTAAACCTTTTCTATCAAGTCCTGCAGATTTGAGGACAAAACGCATAGGTCACTCAAATCAATTTTTCCATTTCTGGTTGGTAATTTACCATTACCTATTTGAAGTAAAACATCAGCAAAGGCCCTACCATTTTGTCCAGATGAGGAAACCCTCATATTGGCTTTTAGTTCCAGTTTGGTTACATCTGGCCAAAGGTAAGACCTCTTTAGTGATGCGTTGACTTCATCAGCTCTCGTCCCTCTTGCTACAACTGGTAGTATTTGGTGAAAATCTCCAGAAAATAAGACAGTGCAACCACCCATTAATGTGTTGTTATTTCGTAAGTCTCGCAGTGTTCTATCCAACGCCTCAACAAAGCTTTTATGTGACATGGAAGCTTCATCACAAATAATCAACTTGCAATCCCTTATTAATTTAGCAGTGTCGCTTTGTTTTGGTATGTTACAAACGTTGGATGCGTCGTCAGGGCAAATCTTAAGTGGGATCTTGAAAGTAGCGTGTGCAGTGCGACCACCTTCCAAGAGCGTAGCTGCAATGCCGGACGAAGCCACAGCGAGAGCGATTTTTTTCTCTGACCTTATTTTGGGAGCAATAAATTAATTAAAAATGTTTTGCCTGTACCTCCAGGGGCATCAAGGAAGAAAAGTTTGCCTTTGTTATTGTTAATTGAGTTCATTACTGCGTCATAAACCGTTTTCTGGTCCAAGTTTAAACGAATCTCATTTTGAACAGTTTGTAACAGACGGGAGTTATCGTAGGACGTCTCTCGTAAATAGTCTCTGTTGGCAATCAGGCTTGTGTTGTTTGACAGAGGTAATCCAAAGGCTTTGACGGTTTTTCCACAAATAGATTCTACCACTTTGTTTAACTCCAGCAAAGCTTCGTTGAAAATATCGGCATCGTAATTTATCTCATCTGAAGAACATTCCTGTCTTCTGCGGTACAATATGTCTTCAGCCATAATTTCACGATGATTTTGCCAAAGACTAAGGGGGTCCGTAACTTGGCAAAATGTTATCAAAATGGCAAATAAATGTCTGAGTGATTGGGGTGTATTAGAAACACCAGCTTCAGATAACGTGTTTTCCCATTGGGAATCATCTTCTAACAGACCCATTGATTTGCACGCTCCTTGAAAGGTATCGTGAGTTACTCCTTCAACAGTTCTTAGGCTTGCAAAAGACGTCGGACCTTTGACTATGTGGAGCAACATCCGTAGGTAAAAGCATTCGCTATTATTCGGGTGAACTGCGTATACCCTCCCAAGAGCGTCTGTTTGTTTTACTCTTGGATGGCCTTCGACTGTAGTTCCTTGTTTTCTCCGTTGGAATGTTTTAGTAGACTGATTCCAAGTATAAAACCCAGGGACCTTGTCGTATGTCAGAGTTTTTGCAAATTCATCATCGGCACATAATTTGAAAAAGGCAGTCAATGTGGTGTCACGTGGATTGTTCACAATGTCGTTGACGTTATTTTCTGTGAAGAAAACTCTCTGTCCATTTTCTAAATGAATTGCCAAGTGAGTAATAGTAGGTGCCCGTTCATGTATGTCAAAAGAAAAAAATACGCCAAACTGCTTCTGAACTGCAAATGTAACGACCTGACTGAAATTGCTCCACTTCATTTCCAGATTGTAGGCTAAATGTAGCTTGATCACTGCCTTTGTTGATATATTTTGTGACATATTTGATCGACTTTACAGAGCTACATATTTCCACATTGATATGGGCGTCAAATATTTTGAGTAACAGCGGATTGTGACGCACAACCCATCTGTTATCAATGTCATAATGTCGGATGGTAGCGGATTGTCCGCCGTCCTCAGGTGATAACCTCCGATATTTTGGATAACCATCATCACCTGTCGATGTGTTACTCTGAAATAATTTGGGAAACTGTTTTGAGCACCTTCCCTCAGTCATGGAGAATTTGAGTTTAAAGCCCCACATGGTCCATGAATCATGTGCCGTAATACTGTGTCGAACAATACTGATCGTCTTCTCTTCTTGGTATCTGTGCTGAAATCACGCTGTCGATTTGGTCTGGTCTGATTTTAGTTTTAAGCCATAGTAGCAAATGAATGTGTGGTAACCCACGCTTCTGCCACTCGACCGTGTACATAAAGGCGCGTGGTTCACCAAATATATGAGCTTTATTAATGAGAGCTAATAATTTATGTATTTTTAAGTGGAATTCACTATGTCATACCTCTCTTGGGGTGTTCCGTTTGGATGGAGGTTAGTTTTAATTTCTTCCCAGTTTTGATTGCACGTGAACGTAATAAAAAGATCCGGTTTTCCATAATTTTTAACATAGGTCATTGCATCCTGTGTCTTCTCATGAAGATATCGCGGTCCACCAGTAAAGGATGATGGCAATATTACCAATTGACCGATTTCAGTACTATGTTCATTTGAGTGCAAAGCATCTTGTAGATGAACATAATTTTCTGTGCGTAATTTTGTTTGACTATTCCGTATGAACGCTAACCGTTCCGATTCTATTTTCGCGTACTGGTCAACTAAATATTGGTTAAGTAACATGCCGTATCTGAGTAATACGTTAAAATTGTGTTGTCTTTACATGATGCGATAGCAGTAGTAACTCATACATGAAACAGTTTTTCTTTTCTTAGCTCCAGTATTCGGATCAATTTGAGGGATATCAATGAAATACCCATCTTCACCACGACATAACATTAGCGGGTATTGCAAGCTGTCATAAGACCTATGTATTTCTGATATTCTTTGAAGATTATCGTCACGTCTTCGTAGTACAATATCTCTCCTGTCAAATTGTTGCCCAGCAATTACAACGGCTACTTCACTCGTAGTTGGAGCATTGTAGCGTCCTCGGTGTTCGCCTACAGGTACCCTACTGGCGTGAATGACTACATTGTAATCCGGTACATCTGGAGGCA